>JALLAY010000468.1:0-15157 GCA_036939635.1 Cyclotella baltica | reverse complement strand
CTTGAATTGACAGTTCAATAACAGGTTGGGTGGTAGCCTTGGTATTGGATTGGAGGTGACTTTGGTCAATTAACAGTTTGCAGTTTGAGTGTAAGCATTTGTGGCTGATTCGACAACAGCGTGTGTGGCAGTGACAGCCAAATTCTAAAAGTCATCCGTTAACATTCCACCATTGGCTTTCTTCACTTCAAATGCATTTTGACCAAGTTGACTGAGTTGGGCTTTTCTATCTAGGAACTTTGGTCTTTGGTATCCACTGTCTCAGTCTTGTATTTCTTTTCCGCAGGAGGCGCATCAATGGCTTTGTATCAGTAGAGAAACAACCTATGAATGGGTACATTCACAGCAGATAGCGGCAGATGTTGATGGATGTTTAGTGCCAAAATATTTAAAAATACTCAAGGTAAATCGGCCGAGATTGAGTGAGGTAAATTGAAATCACTAGAAATCAATGAATGCCTTTCTTTGACTAGCTTAAACTAAACAGATCAATAAACCCTTACAGCTACAACTATCTAACATGGACCAAAGATGCACAAGTTTGGTTTGGTCCTGAACGGCCCAGAGACCACTCCAAGCCACTTGATTAAAAAGTAGTCCAATTATCAAAAAAGTGGTTTATAGCTGAAAAAATGGTCAGTGACGTCATTCAGTCCTGAAGAGGTGTCAACTTGTCATTTCACCAACACCATCGATCAATCGAACCAAACCACCATGACGTCCTCCCGAAAGAATCTCCCTTCGTAACACAAACACACAACTACATACCAAACAAAAACCGTTCTTAATTGCTGACCCTTTTTTCAAAGCAACAAACCTTCTACAATGCCATCCCTAACCACTCTAATAACAACAATAATCCTCCCCACAACAACGGGATTCACCCATCCCACACCCCTAACAGCCTCTCTATCACGAACGCACTACCTCCCACCCTACGGCACCATACGAACCTCAATCATAGTCTCTGCACGTCGTAGTCGTGATGACTACGGGGGGAATTATTGGACCAACCCCTCGGGAATGGATCGCTATCCCTCCTCCGGTGAATCTTTGCGTAGATCAAGGCGTAACGATGATGTTATAGTGGAAGATGTTACTGTCAGTGGTGGGAGGGATGGAGCGCCGAGGAAGGAGGTTAGTGGTGATTGGTGGGAGACTAGACGTTTGCCTCAGGAGATTGATGATGAGTATTATGATGATGATGAGTATTATGAAGATGATTATGAGGAGGAGTATGGCTTGCCTCCTCCTTCTAGATCTAGGTTAGTTTGCTCTCCTTTGCTTTCTATGAATTGACTAATTCATTCTCAACTCTTTTTGCTCACATCTCATGCACAAATATGACAACTGTCAAACATCAGATCATCCTTCCGAACAGGAGCACCACCACCCCCCCGCCCAATCAGAGACTTTTACAACAAACTCTTCTGGTTCGGATTCGACCCCTCCACAACCCAACCCACAGACCGTACCATGTTCGGCGGCACACGTGGGAAGTTCAACGCCCTTTCCCTCCTACGCGATCGTGAATTACGTCAACAGAATGGCCGGAGAAGTTTACGAGGTAAACGATCGTACGATCCGGCAATCCAAGATTTTGGCGATGTAAGAGAATGGAATGAACGAAAGATGGGTACTAGTCCCGCGGGGGGGAAGGAGGTTGGTGATGATGAGGTTGTGGAACGGATGGAGGTTATGAATGAGAGGAGGTGGTTGGAGAGTGAGGTTGCTGGGGTTGAGGAGATGCCGCCTATTATGGATGTGGAGTTTGATCCAGTTAGGATGGAGGAAGATAGGGAGTTTTGGGAGGAGGAGAAGGAGAGGAATCGTAGGGAGAGGAGACGTGAGAGTGAGAGATTTTATGAGGATGATGATTTTGACTTTGAGCTTGAGGATAGAAGATCGAGACGAGGTGAGAGAAGAAGTGATAGGAGAGAAAGACGGAGAGGGTGGGATTTGTTTTCACTTCCTGAATCGAAACGTAAACAGGCTGAGGCGTATGATAGATTTATTGGGTTAGGACCAAGAGATGAATATGATGATATGGATGATGATTATGACAGGCCAAGATCTCGACGTCGGGCTGGATTTGCCTACAAATACGATGATTATGATGATGAAGAAGATGATGATTATGATGATGTCATTGATGTTCGACCGAAGCGTTCTTCAACACGGAGGAGGTCGTGGGAAGAACGAGATATGGAAATGGATCGTATACCACCTAGATCTGTGACGGCATGGGGTCCTAATGGTAGGGCTGATAGAGATGCTCAGACTATGGCAGCATTGGAAGCAGAAAGGGAAATCGAAAAGGCTGAGAAATTTCTTGAGAAAAAGGAAGATTTGGTTGAAGATGCTAAAGAGGAGGTTGTCTCTTTGAAAATGTAAGCTCTTAACCATTGTCTTTCATATAGTTCACCACCCTCTCTCAACTTGTCGTCCCATTCAGCGATGCATCCTACTACGAAAAACAACTAGAACAAGGAGATGATTCCAAATCCACAAAACGAGAACTAGGCTACATCATACGCGATGTTGAGGATGCATCACGCATATTACGCATGGCCAAGGCCGAACGTGATGCAGCAAGCAACAAACTTGATAGATTAAAGTCAAAGCATTGGGCTTTGTTGAGTGAGTATGAGGCTGTGAGATCTTTTGAGATGGATTAGGTTGGTGCTTTGAGGGGAAAGAAAATGTACATTAAGTTAAATGAAATTGCTATCGTATCTAATTGATTGGGTTTAAGACTGCAAAATCTTATACGTTACCTTTAGGGCCTCTGCAATGCTTCTTTTGCTGCATTAGCTGCTGTGAAGCAACCCAAAATTTTATATTTCACCATGTGACCACATACAATGGAACATGAAATAAATGCATGACTTGGATGGTTGGTACAGTATAAATAAACCTCTTGTTCACCCTTCACAAACGGTTCGAGATTTTGACGCAAGCGCCAAAATCATTGAGAACAGGGAAGAAATCATCAGTTAAAGTTGTTGTTGATGCCAAACATCTACCTTAAGACATCTGTTTTTGGCGGGAAAAGGGCCATCATCTTTAGTTGTGTTATTTGCCAATTTCAAATTTGTTGGCACCAAAAGACCCCATAACCACCCAGAATCGCTTGTGAAGGGTGCCTCTAGCTCGGTTACTGCAGTATGTAAAAATCGAGACCTTCAATGACTTCTTGGTGCCAAAATAGTCACCAGCAATTTGGGTTGACTCCACTGCACTGTGACTTCCTGATCCTCTATTAACAGAGAACTGGCTAGGACAGAGATTGTTGCAGAATTGCCGTTAAGTCACATCAAGAACTGACTCAAATGCCGAAGATTATGTAGAAACATAGACTAGGCTAAGAACATGGCACAAAGACTCATGAGCTCTTAGCTCAACTACTCCTGTGAGATTCGTACCTGATGCGTATCTCTAGTCTGATTAACTACAGAGTGTATTGAGACTACTTTTTAGGTATTTTAAAAGGGGTTTTTAGAAACATTCGAGTGCACTAAAATAATTCTCACAATTTAGATTGAAAGCTCGATTGTCATCTCTGTTTGTCTTTGCGAAGCAAATAGCCTATTCCAGGACGTTCCGCTGGAATCTCTCAACTCCATGTTCAGAACAATATGTCACTTGAAAGATGTCAATGGTGTAAATCTTAAACACTGTCTGTGTGTGATCGTTCGTTCACTAGTCACTAGAATTATCACATCCCTGTCTGCAGGTGATTTTATTTTTATTTCTTACTTGCTCATCCTCTCTCTTGTTTGTAATTTTTGTTGTTCAAGTTTATCTGAGCACCTTTGGAAATTGAAAACACTGTTGAAAATCGATTTGACAATTCTTTGCCATGTTTGTCTCCATTGTCAATATGACTCATACTCTTTACCCTCAGAACTTAGGATTGTCACCTCACATAATTCTCGTATCAATCATAGAAAAGAATAACACAAATCATTAATTGAAAAATTTACTGGTGTCCATTTATAATCATGGATTTTCGTGTCTCTGTGGTTTTCTTCTATACTGAAGACCATAACAGCTTGGCTTGGGTAGATATCTTGTTTTAGCGCACTTTTTTGTCATAGTGCATGTTGTGCACTGTACCTGTGTTCTATTTGCCACCTTGAATTTTGTAGCAGTAGTCATACTACAACCAAATATTTCACCTACAGATTCATAGATTTCCCATGTACAATGATTTTAGATTGATACAGCAAATTGCGCACAAAACTAGCATTTGTACTTCCAGGTCTCTCCATGGTCTATGTTTTGTCAAAACTTTCCTGAAATGGAGAGGAAAGGGGTGCCTTTTCCACCTCCTGATTTTTGCTCCAATCAAGGTTTTTTCTAGTGCAAGGATAAAAAGTAGAGCTACTTGAGTAATATCTATATAATTATGTAGATGACTCTATTTAGATTTTGTGAGTAGTAATAACAGCTTTCTTGGGGCTTGATTTTCAGGGCTTAAACGTCGTTGGCCAAAGTTTTACCACTCAAGTTCATGACCCTTGCGTCAATCATTCAAATATGGAGTCCAACATCAGATGACATCTTCAAATGGAAAGCATCGAACCATCTTAGTATTACCACTGCTCTCAGATATATCCTTCACTGCCTCCACCACCATTTCCATATCCAAACACAACCCCACAGTGGCCACAATAGCAATAACAGTCATGGCAGTTAATGTTGTTGCTGACACTGCAACTGGGATATGAACAATGCTGCTGCTGCCATCTTGGCGCAATGCAATTTAATAACAACAGCCACTGCTACCATGCTGCAATAGCTGACTGCAATATTAAGGTACAACAACTAATAATGACAACAACAATGATAATGGATGTTCCGCTGCAACAACTGCTTCAGTTTCAGTCACAGCCAAGATTTAAAGTGTCTTCTTGGTTGGTGGGATATGGAATCAGCTATTTACCTCCTGTTATCTCCTTCAGTACATATTTTCATTTAGTTTTTAGGTAGATAGCTCATTTGATTCTTATTTATGGTATTTAGCGGTTAACCTTCAATTCGGCATTCAATAATGCGAAGGGAGATAAGATTTGGCTTCTTTATAATGATACCAATCAATAAATAATTCAATAAACACTGATGGGTATTCAAAGTGACGCAGTCTTCACTCATGGTAGTTAAGCCCTCAGCCTCCTTGCATGCAACACGTAGAAACCGTTGAGACTTCTGTACCAGAAAAGATTTATTGTTTCAGTGTCACAAGTCAGACACCTTCTCACACGTCTCATCACCACGCATGTCCTCTCGCCATTCCCATGTGTCCGAGTCATCAAAAAAATGAAAAATGAAAATGGAACATCCATCTCGATTTGCACCTCCGCCACCGCCCATCCAGCCCAACCCGGCAACCCGGCGGCTTCCGTTCCAACCACAATGATGGCTCTCCGCCCTTCATCTCCTACCGACACCTAGGACATCATCACAGCCCCTCTAGAATCCAGTAACTCCAAGTGAAAAGATCATCATCATACAACATACAAACAATGAAATGCACAATCTACATCCCCTCACTAACCTTCCACCTCTCCCTCCTCCCCCACACCACAGCCCTAATCGAACCCGAACCTGCAACCCTAACACCCATCGCCGCAGCCTCTTTCATCGACACCTCGGCACTACCTCCACCAAACACTGCATTTTATGATCCCTCCGAAAATGCCGTATCATCCTTCGTGCAAGACGTAAACCTGTCAATGAAAGAAGAAGCATTGGGATTGGAACCGGGTTCGATCCGTATTGATGGGAGGAGTGGTAAAATGGCCAGTTTGGATTTGAGCAAGCCGATATTACCTGGTGGGGGTGTGGGGAATCATTTGCTTTGGAGTGTGGGGCCTACGCTTGATGAGGTAGGACGTGAAAATAAACATGGTCCTCCGGTGGAGAGGGAGGAGTGGGGTGAGTTGGGAGTTAGGGCGGTTAAGGTTAGTTGCTATCTTAGTTAGTTTGCAATTAGATTACAATTAGATGCGCTTAACACGTCTTAAATTACCTCTTGTTGTTGCTTATCGATTTGCACTGCAGAATTGGATGCTAGACCACCAATCAGACCTAGAAATAGACGCATCCAATGAATTATTCCCATCCCACTCAAACTTCCCAATGTTCAAAAGAAACCTCCAAGATCGCGACGGACCACGAGAAACAACGTACGTCCCACCAATTGACAACATTCGAACGGCAGTTCATGGAGATGACGGTGATATGATTCAAATTTCTATACAAAGGACTTTCAAGGGTGTAAAGGTTGTGGACAGTCGAGCTACTGCTACGATTAAGCTTGGTAATTTGGTGAATGTTGGGTTGGAGGAATGGGGTGATATTGATGAGAGGTTTAATGTGGAGCCCAGGTGAGTTTGATTCAAGTAAACACATGTACTTCCGTATCTAATATGTATGAGCTAACTATTAGAACTTTTCTGCTTCTTTCTATCAATAGACTTACAACAGAGAGTGCATACAGAGCACTAGCTTTTCATACTGGACTTACTTTAACCGATGAGGTGACTTGTAAACCAGAGTAAGTCGAACTCTGATCTCTTAAGTTCTTTTAGTCCGTATCTAATGTATTTGAGCCTGTTTCACCAACCATGTACTTTGTCTCTCATAGACTTCAAATCATTATCACCGGTCAAGACCTAAAAAGAAAAACCAACTCCCTACGATTCTCAGACCCAAAACCAGCCATGGGATACGGTCACACCCTCGTGTGGAAAGTATGTCCAAAATTCGAAGGACAAGACATTGAAATGATGGAAGGCATTGTCGACGCCACCACTGGCACAGTACTATCCTTCCTAGATACCGTTGACTACCTCGTAGCCAAGGGAGATGTCTACCCCTATTCCAATGACAGAACGGCGAAGAGGGTAAACTGCAGGAAGGGTGGCCCATGCCTTTCATGACGGTCGGGGTAAAGGTAACCGATACCGGTGGGAATTATAGAGGTGGAGGATTTCAGACTGCCAAGCTTACGGGACCTTATGTTGAGATGAGAGATCTTTGTGGCTCGGGGTATGTGAGTGGATCCAAAAGTTATGGGATTGCTACATTGACACAGTCTAATGGGATCGATTGGGGTGGTTCTGGTGGTACTGATTGTGCTACTCCTGGCTATGGTAAGTGAGCTGGTGATGATGAATTAGTTTACCTACATTTTTATGATTTCTCACGTTTAAGTTTGTTAATACTTGCAGGAACTGCCAGCAATACTCATGCGTCTCGTACTGGCTTTTATGAGGTAACACATACATGCATTTGTGCAAATAACTTACCCATGCATCACGCTCTGACTCTTGATTGTATCAACGGGTTGACCTTAAAGCTGAACAAAATCATGGAAATTGCCCGAAGTCGTCTGCCAAGTAATACCTGGCTCAAGGGAAAACTAAACTCCAACATGAACCTTGATGCATCTTGCAATGCTTACTGGAATGGAGAGGTAAGTACAATTGATGTTGTAATAAGGATCGAACACATTATTGCAGATGATTTAGGAATTCTTACTTTTGCCTTTCTTTCTTGTCATGGGTAGGTTAATTTTTATCGCTCTAGTGCAGCTTGTGCCAATACTGGAGAACTGGCTGGAGTGTTTGATCATGAATGGTAGGTTTCAACAGAAACAGTCTGGTGTCCTATTGTATAAGAAAATTTTCAGTGCTCAACTCATAACATGCAATTCTGTTTGCAACATTATTTTACCAGGGGTCATGGATTAGACGATCATGATGTTGATGGAAGAATTTCAAAACCCTCAGGCGAAGGTATTGCCGATGTATACACGGCCTTGCGTCTAGATGATAGCTGTATTGGCCGTGGATTTTATAAGGGTGGCAGCTGTTCTGGAAATGGTAACCCTTGCACCACTTGCACTGGAGTCCGTGATATTGACTACATGAAACGTGGTAACAAGACTCCATCCACTTACACTTGGGCCAAAAATACATGTGGGACTAGTGGTAAGATAAAAGTAGTGTGTTTTCGGATACTATAACCTTCTCATATGCTAATATCTTTTGTTTGTATACTCTGTTTTATTCTCTCAGTCCACTGTCTTGGCTACGTATACTCTGAAGCGATTTGGTCCCTTTACAAGAGAGAGCTCAATTCATTCTATGGTTATGATGAAAACACGAGCTTAGAAATTGTAACTCGTCTGACGTATATCGCTGCAGGGAATGTACAAACTTGGTTTGATGGGTACACTAAAAGCCCTTCTGGAATATGGTGAGATTTCGATGGATAGCATTATTTCAAGTTATGTTTAAGGGGCCGACAAAAATCTGATTTCTTACCTCCTTCACCTGCCATCATTTGAACATCAACCCAGGAGAGGTGGATGTGGAAGCAATTCTGGTTATTTGTCATATTTAGCTGCCGACGATGACAATGGGAAAATAACGGATGGAACTCCTCACATGAAGGCAATATTCAAGGTATGTGTTAAGTTTTAATGCACAGATGCTGCACCTTAATTTGCGCGTAGATTTCAAAACCTAATGCTGTTTTAATTGCAGGCATTCAATGACCAAGAAATCGCATGTGATTCTCCTGCAGTCCGAGATTCAGGCTGTTCTGGCAAACCCACTGATGCCCCAATCGTCACTGCAGTTGGAGGCAAAAAACAAGTAATATTGACATGGACTGCTGTTCCCAGAGCATCCAAGTACCAAGTCTTTCGCACCGAAGGAACAAGGCAATGTGAGCAAGGCAAAGTTCTTTTAGCAACTCTGAATTCCAATACCTTTTCATACAAGGATGAAGGTCTTACTAATGGAAGAGAGTATTACTATATAGTCATAGCTAAGGGAAATGACTCCTGTTTTGGACCATCTTCAAGCTGCACTCCTGTCACACCTGATGATGGACCAGGTTTAGAACTTGACTGTGACAATGATCCTCTGGTCATCCCTGTCAACCCCACTACATCTACCACGCAATATCGCAACTGTGCAATCTATGGAACAGGAGGCTTCTCTGGTAGTGTACTCATTGGATGTGGTTCACAGGATTCTTTGGCAATAAATGGAGTAACTTGTTCCGCATCTCCTTCAACCGTCCTTGTTTCTTCAAGCGTATCAACAATAGTTTTATCCATAAAGTCTACTTCTGCAGCAGCTGGCACAGGTGAAATAGTGGTGTCTGGAATAAGCAGCACAGCGTCATCATCAACCACAATACCCGTTACTCTACTGGCTGCAGGAGGTGCACAAAGTGCTGAATTTGACACCACTTATTCTGCTCCGAGATGTTCTGTTTGGGGATATGAGTGCTCTTCTGGCAATCTCCTTGTTGGTCGAGGAACAATTACAGGTGGTAACGAACAGAGTGCACCAAACACAGTCAATGATAGCTGCGCCGACGGAAATTCTGGAACTTATGGCACTGATGAGTCGATTGAAAAGATTGTCGTAAGATCTGGATGGACTAATGGTGTAGGCTCAGGCCAGCCCATGGTGAAAGGAGGTCGTGCCACAATTATCGCGACAGTGCATTCATATGGAAGTGGCACAGGTAAGAACTACTGGCACATGGTCAAGTTTTGTTGTTTGCTTCGAACTAAAAAAGCCTCCCTCATCTATGCATGAACCGACACAGACGATTTTGCGGATTTCTACTATGCAACCGATGACAGTTCAAGCTGGAAGTTTATTACCACAAACAAGCCGTCCAGTGGGGGGTTCACGCAAATAATGGTAGATTATCAACTGCCTCAAGCTACAGTGCATAGGATACGAGTCAACTTTCGCTATAATGGAGTTGCCAGGTATGTCTCAAGTTATATGTTTTGGTTTTCCATCTTGGATGAAAAGGTAATGTTATTTATATGCCCTCTTATGTGAATGCGTTGATTTTAGTCCTTGTACAGTGGGTAAGTTTCGAGAGTTTCTTTAACGGAGGTCGTTTTATCTTTGTCATGCACTTACTTGTATGAAACCCTTTCGTAGGCTCGTATAACGATCACGACGACTTAGTTTTTGCTGTTGCTGATGTATCGACTCCGGCTCCAGTGACCCCTTCTCCATCTAAAAAGCCTTCTAACAAGGTCAGATTAGATGAGGATATTTATGTGCATTGCGTGTGTCATTCCCCTAATAAACTATTCTATTTCCTCTTTACACAGCCGACAAGCTTGACAAAGAACGTGAGTCTTTTGAAATAAGAATCTCTTCTAGAGTATACATATCCGATCAAATCTAACATTGCAATCATTGCATCACTACGCAGCCCACAAACTTCCCAACAAATCGACCTACAAGCCACCCAACCAACTTCCCAACTCCATTGCCGACTTCAAAACCCACACATCTTCCAACAGGTACGTCTCAAGCAGTATGTTTCGGTTTTCCATCTTGATTAAAAGATAATACAAATTAAACGTCCTCAGATCTTCCAACAGGTGTCCCAACAAGGATACCAACAGCTTATCCTACACGCAATCCTATTCCCATTACCACAACAACAACTACCACAACAACCACAACCTCCTCAACTACTACCACTAACACAGTCACTTCACCTCCAACCGAAGAGCCCACTTCAAACCCTCTGACTGCACCACCATCAATTGAAAATGAACAGCAAGCCATCTTTGACAATGATTTTGGTGTTCCACGCTGTTTGTCTGTTGGACATGCTTGCACCTCAGGATCATTGCTAAAGGGACGTGGCTTCATGAGTGGCGGTGCGGAACCTAACACGGCCAACACCCTACTGGATGACTGCAAGGCAGACGGAAGCAGTGGTACTTATCTTACGGATGAATCTCTTGACAAAATTGTAGTAAGATCCGGCGAGATTGATGGATCAGGATCTGATTCTATCTTGACAGAAGGAGGGCGCGCCACAATAATAGCCACCGTTTTTTCCTGGGGATCTGGTGCGAATGATAATGCAGACTTCTTCTATACAAGTGATGCGTCAAATCCTGATTGGAATTACATTGGCAGCATTACACCTCCTGGAGGAGGTGTACAAGATCTCAAAATTGCTTACAATCTTCCACAGGGCACCAATCAAGCTGTACGAGTACAGTTCAGATACAAAGGAACTATTGGGAGTTGCACTTTTGGGAGTTATAACGACAGGTAAAACTTACTGAATCAAGTTCCTTGCTCCTTCCATACAGGCTGCCTTATTTCAATATTATCTAACCTTACTTTTTACACAACAGAGACGATCTTATGTTTATGGTCTCGGACCAAGGTCAACAGCCAACTCGATCTCCTGTAAAATCTTATTCACCGACTGATTCAACTGGACGTGGCCCTCAACAGGCTGTGTTTGATCCCAGCCTGAAAGTCCCTCGGTGTAGTTCTTATGGATCAGAATGTGACTCTCTAGACCTTCTAAATGGACGGGGTTTAATGAAGGACGGAAATGAACTCCACATGTCTAACGTACTAGATTCTTGCAGAGATGGCAGCTCTGGTACTTATCAAAACGATGAATCACTTGAAAAGATTGTCATAAGATCAGGAGACATTGATGGATCAGGGTCTGGGGTAGACATGATGGAAGGAGGACGAGCAACTATCATTGCCACTGTGTTTCCATGGAAAAATGGTCGAACAGATTATGCTGATTTCTACTATGCAAGTGACTCATCGAATCCAATTTGGCAGTTCATTGGCACAGAACAACCCTATGGTAGTGGTGCCCAAGAAGTTAAGGTTGCTTACACCCTTCCAGCTGGAAACAACCAAGCTGTTCGTGTAAACTTTAGATATAGAGGGGCACAAGGTATAAATGGGGCATGCTCATATGGTTCATATGATGATGCGGATGACCTTGCTTTCAGAGTGAAATCAAACCCATCACATAATGCAGTTGAAGTTGATCAAGTCAGCCCCAAAGAAGAAGTAAAAGATGTTATTGCAGACGAGATGAAGAGGAAGGAACTTCGTGTCAACAATAGTGGATCAAGAAAGAGGAGCAAGGGGGGAAAGATTTAGTCACCAATAACCTCAGCAAAGGAAAGTTAAAATTCAAATCCTACTGCATTGTCCTCTTGGCCGCATCTTCTCTTGCTTCAGCTGTTTGGACTCACACATGTCGGAAAGTTTGTTATTAGCATTAAGATGGGTTTTTGTTTGGTCCTCAATCTTGCTTTCCCTTGTAAAGGAAGCAAGTTCTAAGGAAAATTGTGCATTATTGTTAGATATCTTTCGTCTCACTCATAATAAGAAGCATAGTATTATCATTTGGATAAACTTAAATAAAAATGAAGCACTGTTAGCAAGACCACTGGTATCCCTGACCTGAATTTCTGATAACTGAAGTTTTGAAGAGCCTCGTGGTTCAGCTCAGCCCCATGAGATTTTTCAGAATACTCCCTTATTTTGGAGAACATGGGAGAAGATGTTGACATTGATGACGGTCTTCTAGCTGGGGCACTCAAATCTATCTAAAATAAATTGACATTTGCTTCCCTATCTACTTCACCATACCCATAATTGTTTAAAAATAAGATTTTATCCTCAGTGTTGATGTCAGCAAAACAAATCACCCACTCTTACTATCTTCTTCTATCCCCAATAAGATAAACATTCCCGAGGGGGCAGCGGTCAGCCTAGGATATCCTAACATTGGCTGCGTATTGGAGGCATCATCAACCATACTTAAATTTCCAATAATTATCATTTTTATTTTCAAGAGAGCATCAGTGTTGTTGTTGTTCTTTTTTGTATAGCTAAAGTTAGGATGAGGTTGGAAGACTGGCTAGGTCCTCATGGTGTTTGTAAGTCTTTTTGTTATCTTAGTGATACCATACACATCATGCTTATACAACATGTTCACGATTAAAGACTCAACCCCTACCTACCCTAAGATGAACCATCCATCCATCAACCTCTATCAACCTCTATCAACCGAACCATCTATTTAATCAAAAACCATGACAAAAATCAGGGCAACCATGAACCACGAGAGCATCACAGGATAAATCTCCTACATTTTAGTTTTAATTGTATTGCATCAATGCAGCACCAATGCAAATGCATTGAAAGATATATGGTGCATTCCTATTGATTTCCGCTGGTTCCATGTTTTGAGCCATCAAATCCAAAAAAGAAAGCTGCGTAGTGAATGTTGTGGCACAAAATTGTCAAATCGTCTGTCACTATTTTTTGGTCATTTCTATGGATTCGATTGGACACAAGCTGAATTGTCATTGATATTTCTAGAATGGTTGATTCTACTAACCTACAAAACACTTGTTTGATTGTCTTTCCTTGTCATGACCTTCTGCAGCCTCCACTGTGACTTCAACTTTGTTACACTCAAGAGTTCTCACAATTGTTTTCAGCATCAGTCTAGAAGTCTCTTTCATAGATTATTCCCCAATTTTTGACGGGTGGATGATTATTACATATTCATTTATTGGGTCTTCCAATTGATGCATTATGGTTGTCTTCAAGTTGCGTTGTAGTGAGGAAAAACGATCATTTTTATGCGAACTCAAGACATTGATTCTGCTGTTGCTGAATTCCTTTTCTGAAAACTGATGGTCTTTACCTACACATTATGGGTTTGATCATTTCAACCTTGTCCTCAATTAATAAAACAGCATCCCTTCTTCCATAGAACCAATAAAAATTGAATGGTTTTCTAACACACAGTACAACAAAGATCATTGCTTTGTTCTACTGTTTGGATCACGGACACAACACCATTTCTTTCAAATTCACTCTTGCTCTCCTTCTTTTTGGTTGAATCAATGCTGATGAAAATCGGGCCAATTGGGTAACCACTAATAAAAAATTGTTTTAGATCAACACAAGGATTTCTTGATTGAGTTCACCTAATCAACCCCTCGATTTTCTCGCACAAATCACCTAAAAGACGAGAAAAACAGTTTTTCCTTTCTTTTCTTTCAATGATCAATCCAACAACCTTCTTTGCACTTTTCTCCTCCGCTGAGGAGAAATCATCACTAATCTGATCAGCTCTCAGTGGGGCTCAGGTGTTCAAAATTTGGTAATATTTTGTCTCATCGATTTGGCTGTTGGTTGTATCTAGTCTGAAATCAATTTACTCAAACTGTAACTAGTATTTGACAAAACAGTAAAATAATATCACAGGAAGGAGGATATTGAAAGATCAACAGAGGAATCAAGGGATGAAGGAAAGGAAGCAAACATCACTGGCTAGGAGGAGCCCAAGGTTGAATCAAGAGCGAAGAAGAAGTCCAATGCTGAAGAAATGATGAGTGAGTTGGAACAGACGGAAAATGCTCAGTTGAAAAGTAAAAGTCAGATGATTGCTTCTGCTTACCTTATTTGCACATGGAGATGACCCACTCACAGTGGGCTTTGTACAACTTAACACCTTGGTCAATAATGCTAGGTGTGATTAGGCTTAAATATATAGGGCTCTCAAAATCTCAGTTTGGGGTATTTCCGCCTCAGATCCCACCCCTTTTGAGCCCCTTCAGCTACGTAGGAACTAGCAGATTCTGTTAGTACTGCAACGTCATAGTAGTAATGGTATCATATGACACTGAAGTGATGTCAAATCAGTCCCATGAAGATATTAGTGTCTTAATAGACACATATGTGGGGTTATCCGAAACTAGAACAGTAATTGTTGATGTCATATTATCACAAATTGGTGGTTTGGGACGGAATTCAGCCCCGCCCTATGTGTGATGCTTTAGTCAAGCAATGTACATGTATCTCTCATACAAGTAACAGGAGTTATAAATTTACAAAACACAGAAGCTCAGCAGTTGCCAAATGGCGCCACGGCAGAGAAAAATCAGTGCAAAAAATCTGACACAAGATGGTGAGGTTACGCAGCACGAGATTCACTTGTACCTTTTATAGTAAGGTACATAGGACTTAATAAATTTTCTGCGCGAGCTTTCGAGACAGCTTTCGACTCTTGTACGAGATTCTCGTTTTTTTGCAATAAATTTTAGCTTTTTTTGGCATTTTAGCTTTTTATCCATTTTTATGATGCGCGCTCTTTTTTGCGATGTGCGGTATGAGTGGATGCTGGATGCCGCTTTAGGTGATTTTTTCTTTTGAAACACACGAAGATCGTCACATCTGTTGATGATCAATAAATTAATCAGATAATGGGTACAGCCCATTATATCTCCAAGCTAATATTT
>JALLAY010000467.1:0-15159 GCA_036939635.1 Cyclotella baltica | reverse complement strand
GTATGTAATAGCATGCAGTGTGATGTCTCTTCTGCTTAATTCTGTGCTAGCATGATGTGTGTGCTGTGATAAATCGAAGTCAAACGTACAACATAAGATCGAACTTTTCCTATGAAACTCAGTAAAAGTTCGAACTTTCCCTCCATCTGTCGCATCTTGCCTCGAAGTTTCAGTGTCCAAAAGAACTAAAACAGACTAGGTAAAACAACCATGGCGTCTCTCACCCCCACCAATCCAACCAAACACACACCCTCCACCCTAGACACCCTCCACACCCGCCTCCTAACCTGCCTCAAACACCAACAACAACCACCATCCCACCCACCTCCCTCCCGATCTCCATCCTCCCTAAACAATGCCATTGCAATCCTCACCGATCTTCGTGACAGCATGCCCCACTTCGTTCACGATGCGACGACCTATTCCCATTTCCTAAAGCTATACATTCCATCGTTTCGAGATGTGTTGTGTCATGTCAATGCTGTCGTTAAAAAGAAAAAATCCACAGCAGTTGGTGCAGCGGAGGGTAAAGAGAAGGAAAAGAAAAATCATCCATTGTTCGTCGGACCGGAAGGGGATGGAATGGCAGTTCGAAGGTGTGCGTTGGAGATATTGTGTCGATGTCCTTTGAATGAGGAGTTTGAGGGGTATGCTTCTGTGGTTTTGAGTTGTTGTGTTAATGTTTTGTTGGTTGATTATGAAGGTGAGATTGATTTTTGCAATGTTTGATGGCTGCTGTGTTGGTTTGTTGATTTGCAAATCGTGAAGAGTGGTTTGATTGCTATGAGATTTTTGGCGTTGCAATTGTTTAGAGTTGGATTGCACTTTTTTTTCTGCAGCTTGATTGTTTTAGTTTGAGGAGTGTCTCCTTCTATCTGTTACGTAAAGCTGCCATGATTTGTGAAGCTTTAATCTTGTGTTCTTGTAAATATTATACTACGCACAGACAAGTGATTGGGAACCCATGTCTTTTCACCATATATTTGCTATGTCTGGTTGGGCTTTGATTCTTTTCCTTGTAATAAAATTAAGTGATGACGTCCCTTTGTGTTTGATGCATGTGTTATCTAAATCTCCACAGATTTATTGTTTAATATTCACGTTAACTCTATTTCTAATCCAACTCTATCTCTAATCACAAACCAACCACTACTAAATGCTATGCTTATTTGTCTCCACCTACACCCAGAAAATGCTCTATTGGCCATAGGCCTAATCTTCCAAATACACAAAAACTGCCGCTCCCTCTCTGCAAATGTTGCCAGCACAACCTCCATGAGTCGAATGAAGGGCGATGAGGCAAGACAATTACGTGAATGTCAAGCCTTTTTGGACTTTGTTACTGATTGCTACAAAGAATTGACCAAGAGTGGTAGTGGCAGCTCGTTGGAAAGGAACTTTGATTTTAGCAGTGCTCATTTGGGTGGTACACCCGTGTCAGCTGGTGATTTAGCAGCATCGAAGGAAAACATGCCTTTGGTGAAACCGAAGCAGTCTTTTCGTGTTTTGACGGAGTGTCCTTTGGTTGCCACGCTGCTGTTTCAGGTGCGCTTGATTTGCTAATATTTACACCCTTATTTCAACTAACGATGCCAGGAATACAATCTTACACAATGCTTCTTTCTTGCTTCAGTTGTATTCAAAGTTCCTCAAAACAAATATACCAACCATGGTCCCATTCATGATAGATTCATTAAAGTTGGTCCCACCGAGATTTGTGGATCCCTCAAAGAGGACAGAAGATACACCCGCGAAGAAAGATAATTCTCCAAAAGAGGGAAAGACACCAACTACACCAGCAATTCATGATGCAAAGCCCACAAAAGAAACACCCTTGTCAGAAACACTCAGACACCCTTCCATTGATAGCAGCACCCCCATGACAACCACGTCCACGGCATCAACTCAACCGCACGAATCGCCTCAAAGACTCTACCGAATTCGAGTACTCGAACTCCTTGCCACCCAAGCCACAACCCTTTCTTTCCTAACCTACCTCCTACGCGCTTTTCCCGACCAAATGCGTCCCTACGAAGATGCAATGACCAACAACATTACATGTCTCCTGAAAAACTGCCCCCGCGAAGCAATCACCACCCGTAAAGAACTATTGACATCCATGCGACAAATCCTCACCACCGAATTCCGCAGGGGTTTCTTTCGTCATCTCGATATATTCCTGGATGAAAGATCAATGATTGTAGGAAGTTCACGCTATTCGTCATTGGCTGAGCAATCTCTACGACCTTTGGGATACTTGACCTTGGCGGATTTGATCCATCATGCCCGTGCACGAATGACGCTGGCACAATTGGGTAGGGCCGTGACGATATACTCTCGTGTTTTGCATGATGTGGTTATGGATATGCCGTTGGTGTTGCAGGTTGCTTCGGCTCGATTGTTTTTGAATTTGGTGGATCAGATTTACAATAACAGGGATCCGAATCCGCAGCTGGGGAGGGATTTGTTGGTGAAGATCCTTAGTGCGTATATTCAAAAGTTTAGGGCGATTAAGGTGCGGCTTTCGAGTTTACTTGAGGATGCGGAGAAGGAAAGGCAGGGTCGGTCTGAAGATGGTCAAGTGATTGATGCAACCAAGGAGTTTAAATCAGATGAAGACGATTGCGAAGGCACCAACAAAAATAGCAGTCCAGTTGCGACATTACGTGGAATTCAATCCCTCCTGCGCATGATGTATACAGGTATGAAGACTATTGTATGGTGCGTAAACAATTACGGCCAACAACGAGAGAAGGAACGGCAGCGTGCGTTGGCGGCAGGCGAAGAGCAGTTCCCATTGCCTCCTTCTGCAACACAGAGAGAAAATGAAGAAGTCAATTCAGCAATGCTAAAGATCACAAATGGCGAACGAGAGCTTGTCTCTGAGTACATGATTCATGGTCTACCTTGTCTTCGAGCCTTCCATTTTGTGACAAATCTATCTCCTCAATATTTAGAGATGGTAGAACTCTTTGCTGCAAGCTTTTCTTTGGCTGAAAGTGTCGAATCCTCCAATATTCGTCATTCCATGGTGCCAAACCTACCGTTCATAATGGAAGCAATGGAGGACGATACAGAATTGATCCATTTGTTTAAGCATTTGCTACTTGCCAGCGGAAAATCAGTCAGCTACGAAGTCTGTGACTTGTTGTTTCGATATCTTGTGGATAACACTGCAGTGTTGGGTGACTTTGAGACTTCAGAAAACAGGACAAAGCAACAAAACAAGGAAGAGACCAACATGAGCAACACAATGCATTCTTCAGAAGAAACCATCCATATTAGCACTCGTGCACAAAACCATTTCAAGCTATTCATAATACTATTTTCATCACTTGCGAAATATCCGAAGAACGAGGTCACTCTCCTTCCTCATTTGCGTACCTTTGTCCCTGACTGTGTTCAACGCTCCATGGAGGGAAACATGATATGGCCAGGGCCTTATCTCTGCATCATAAGAGGGCTGTTTCGTGCATTAACCGGAGGTAAATTTGAAGCATCCTATCGCGAAATGGTTCCTCTCTTGCCAGCTCTACTGAATGGTTTTTATAGAATATACTCTGCCACATTGGATGACCCACTGCGTTTCATGATTATTGAGTTGATGTTGACTATGCCATCACGCCTATCAACACTGCTTCCACATTTGCCTCTACAAGTGAAGGTAATCATTCCTGCGCTTCAGTCCAATAGAGGAGACCTCATTAACCTTGGGCTACGAACTCGTAAGTAATATTGACAATATTTTCTTGCCTTTCCCAAGCGTACCGTCTAACATACAGCACGCATATCATTCCTTCACTCTAACGCCACAGTTGAATTCTGGATTGACAATCTTCATCCAGACTATATTTACCCAGTCCTTGCTCAAGACGTCAACACACTCTGCACTCTGATGACTTCCCTAACCAAACATCTGCAGCCAGCACCTTATCCCTATGGTTTATTATGTCTGCGGCTATTGGGGAAGTTAGGTGGAACAAACCGGCTGTTCCTTCATGAAGCCATGAGCCAAGACTTCGATGAGGACGATAGCAAAATGGCCAAACAAGGTCCATCAATACTCTTTGAGTGGCAGGAAGAACAGGCCAAGTCTGAGGGTCAGAGTGATCCTGTATCCAACTCCTTTCCCTTGCCTCTCCCAGTCCAGCGTGCAGTTGATGTATTGAGATATGTTGCAGCAGCCCCATGCTACATTGCAAACAAAAATACAACCTTGACAACTCAGCTTCCACTGGACTCTCAAAGTGAGTATGTTGAAGCCTTGTTTAATGCACATGCTGAGTGTGTAGACTTGAATTTATATGCTGTTGAAATCATGGAAAAGACAAAACTAGAACAAGCAAAAAGTGCTTTTGCTGTAATACGTGGAGCGCTGGCATCAATTTTGGACTTGAACAGTGAAAACCACAAGATTTTCGTGCCAACGTCAGAGGTGGTGCCAGATGAATGCCAAGAATCAACCCCTCAAACAGAAGATTCAGCCAACTCATTTAGCAAATGCAACGGCTCTGTTTGCACTCGCGCCTTGAAATTGATTTGTGATGGACTTTTTACTGCTGCTGCTATCAAAGAGTTAGAGAAGGAAGCAATGATGCTGTTGAAAGGCCTTGGATCTCACGTGTTGTTTGTGATTCAAAGTCACATTAGCTATATCACCAGAATTGACTGTGACGGGGCTGTAGTTGACAACAGCACCCAATCATGCTTTGAGCAAAACCATTTATCTGGCGGGAAACTCCAGCAACTTCGTCCATATGGTTGCTTCCGATTTTCAGGTCCTCTGGCTGACGGTGTTGACCCTTTCATTTTGAATGAATCGCTTGCATATGCGTTGGCTGGCTTAAATGCAAAGCATACTTCCAGCCCACATGCAAAGAAAATTACTCAGTCTGCATCAAAGGTCATGGAATACATGCTTGAATTGACTCACAAGATAAAGAGCACCTTTCCAAAAACCGAGGGAAAGCCTCGTGAAAGTGATTTGGCGGCTGGAGACATTTTTGTAGAAAATCTCCTCTGCTCTTTGTGTCAAGCCTGCTTTGGCCAGCCATGGAATCACCGGACTAGCCTGATGACACGAATTGTTCAGCTCTTAAACAAAATGGGTTTGCAATGGAGTAAGCAATTCGAAGTAGAAATCCTCCATGTAGCAATGTTTATGGTGAAAGACGCGCCTGCAGAAATTCAGGTAGCATCTAAGCAAGCGTTGGAATTTGTAAGTGCACCATTGGACCAGCTTTTTCCTCCTGAACCCAATTCATTGTTCACATTAATTTTTCATCTATTTGCCTACAGTTTGTGTCTACAACTTGGTTCTTGTTTGATGTGTCTAAATTGTGGCATTCAAGCACATTGATTTATGATTTCCTTAGTCCGCAATATACCTTCAACCCTATTGGACCAGAAATGGAAGTTGACTCTCCAACAATCAACCAAACTGCTTTTACTCTCATCCTTTCAGAAATTGGATCAACCAAACAACTTGTTCGAATAGCAGTTCGGCTTTTTCTTAGAATTGTCTCCCGAGATAGAATGTTAGAATTAGCCATCAAAGAAAACATGGCCCCACTAAAGCGTTTGGTATTCCCACGGATTCTTAGAAATTCTCCTCTTCCGGAGCAGGTGGCAATAATTGAATCCATGGCATTCATGATGGAAAGAGCACCTTCATTATTTTCAATTGATGACCAGACATGTATTTCTTTCACTGCTGAACTCCTCAAAATGGTATCTGTAGCAGGTAAGCTTTGACCAGAACTTGACTCCTCACTGTAGAGTGCACACCATTTTTCTTATTTCTGTTTATTGCTCACTACATGCCTTGTTAGATGGAGATATAAATGACAGTATCTCAAGTGTTGTTTTGATTGACAAAAATGGCTTTGCATTCACCAAGGAGCCATCAAATCAGCAGATGAAGCACAAAATGCACACATCATCTTTGTTTCGAAGAGCAAGCTTTTACTTAGAATGTGGATCATTTGGTGGCAGTATCCTGGTGCCGGAAGAGCTCCCACTAGGAGTTCAGTTTAGGGTTGCTTCAGTTTATTTATTCAGAAGCATCATTAGAAGTTTTCCTACCAAATTCTTCAACTCAGATGCAAAGTCTCAAATCGGCAACCTGCGACCTCACGTGGTATCTCTTTTATTTCGCTCCTTGACATCTGAGGCTGAGGAAGTTGCATCTGCAGCAGAATCTACGTTACGTGATGCACTAAATATTGGAGATCCAGGCACCGAGGATTGCTCAGAAGATCAGAAAAAGTCACCTCACAAGGGAATACCCAAGGAATTAATTCAAGCGTGTATTAGGTGAGAAGATGAAGATGTGGTATATGTTCAAGTTATTACTTTCGCAGCCAAACTGAATGACCCATTTCACCAGGCCAATTCTTGTGAATTTGAAGGACCATACGAAACTGACACTTCCTCTACTGAGGGGAATATCATGTCTGCTGTCTCTGCTTACGTCCTGGTTTAACAAAAGTATGGGCGAAAAAATGATTGATCACCTCTGTAAATTCGCCGAAGCCGACAAGATCATTGAGTTGAGATTGTGGAAGTCAGGAGATGAGCCAAAAGTAGCAGCATCAGTGATTAGCCTGTTCTCGTTACTACCTTCATCTTCACGATTCATTGAAGCCCTTGTCAAAATAACCACTCGGTTAGTATCTGCATTCTTGCACAATTTACATAGCAATTGCATTCAATTTTAGCTAACAAAAATTCAAAATCCTAGACTTGAGGCAGCATGGAAGGAACCAATTTCTTCATTCAGAGACCCTCTAGCCCGCTATTTGAATTGTAACTGCACAAGTACGTTTGTAATGCAATTAACTGCTGCTTTTTTGTTCTTTTTCAGTTTCATCTAATTTAATTTCACCTGTCCTTTTCCATTTTAAGGTGCCATTGGTTTCTTTTTAGATGAACGCCGTCTTTGTAATCCAGTTTACAGTGCACTTTTTAAAGACATTGTGCAGCGAAGAGCATCAGAAGATCTGAGGAAATTCATCAGTACAAAAGAGTGCACCGTTATGTTATTAAACGTCTGCTTTGAAAGACCACTGGCAATACTAAGAGCAGAGAAGAGCACCTCATCTTCACATGTTTCTAAACCGAGCCATGAGACGTATGGCATGAACCCTGCATATTCTTACTCTGCACAACGAAAAATGGAGACGGCACGACGTGATATAATGGTGAAGAAAAATCAACTTGCCAAATTATTGAAACCAGATGACCAGATCGAATCTGGCCAAACAGTAGACAATCTAAAAAAGGAACTCGAGAGTGCAAGGTTGGCATATTCAAAGGAAATTTCAGAAATCTATGCTCAGAAAGCTACGACAGCAGAACGTCGAATGACTACCGCCGCTCTTGAGTTGCAACACCAAGGATTGTCAGTCATCAGTATTTTAGTAAGCCTCAACAAGAGTTATTTCAATATTCAAGAGCAAAATGATATTGTGCGAGCCTTGCGCTGGCTCTGGCGCTCTCGTGGCCGTCACTACAGGCAATTGTACGAAGAAGAAATCCAACCACGCTATTTCAGCGAGTCATGGATGTTGGCAAAGTTTCTTGTTTCCTTTTCTGAAGCACACCCAGCAGATATAGATGCCCTCTTTGATTTGATTAGTAAGTTGTTATTCAAATAATCTTGAATCAATAATTGTTTCTCACAACCATCATATCTGCATCTTAGGGATATTCTTGAATCCAACTTCTCTTGATTTCACTTTCGTCAAGCAATATATTCACCAGAGAGTCACACACGACCTTTCAGCGGAGCAACGGGGTATGTTTTATAAGTTATAGTGAAACTGTCAATCCTTACTATTTTCCAGTTCAACACTTGACTCTCAACTTCTACATAGAACAAATTTTTCAACGATATCTTTCTTTGCTGACAAGCGAAGGATCTGAAGAAAACAAAATATTATGTACATCAATGATGGTTATCCCGATGCTTCAAGCCAATGATCCAACACCAACAAAGCCAGTTCTAGGTGATTCTTCAATTAGGCACCTTATTAAATCATTACTTCATGGCTCGTCATACAGCTCCAAATTGATTTGTCAGTTGTTGCGCTTGATCAGTGGTATGTGTTCTGTAATTGTATGGCTATCTCTTCTTTTTTTCCAGTGCCTTAACCTGTTTCATCCCCTCAGTTCTTCTTGAGCATTTACATGATGAAATTAACGAATATCGAAAAGATTTGATAAAATACGTGTGGGGCATTTTGAAAAGAGATGATGCAAACACAAAGTATTATGGCTATCTTGCTGTGAGCAGGTTTGTTTCAGCATTTGAAACTCCAGCCAAGGTGACACTGCAAGTCTATAGGTCACTCTTACGATCACACAACACTCCGGAAAAAGCTATGGTCCGCAGTGCCTTGAATATTTTGGTTCCCACACTTCCAAAGCGGCTTTCACCTGATGAGTTAGAAGTTGCCCTAAAATACACCAGCAAGGTAATACAAGAAGAAGGAAATTCAGCACAGCAACTTGCACATCTCATCGAGTGTATAACTTGCCATCCCAACGTTTACTCTGGCTATTCATCTATTCTGATCCCACAAATGATTCACGCCCTTTCCATACTCGGTGGTTCTCAGAATTCTCTGTTGGAGTTTAAAGAAATTTCAATTGCTACTGCAAAGCTTGTTTTTGAATGGAGCAAAACAAAGTCATCATCTGGTGCTGCTGCTGACAGTGGAATAGTTGAAAAGAAGAGCACGAGCACCATCTGCCAACCTAACGCTGATGCCATTGTGAACTTTTTGGTAACAATTATTCTCTTGAATGCTGAAGGCAAGGCTGATTTGGCACATTGTCAGGTACATGTCCAGGCCACTTCATTGCTCAATCATGTTCTATCATCTCATCCCAATGTCAACATAAGTGAAATTCATTTTGAAAAGTTTGCTCCCTCAGGATCTGCCACAGAACAGGAAATGACTCCCACGAAAAAGCTCCAAGAGAAGGCAAATGAGACATCAAAGAAGAGCGAGAAAAATAAAAAGTTGTCAAGTCAGAAAGAAGTCACGCCAAAGAACACAGACCGCAACAAGAGTACGGCCGGCACTGTCATACTGGCCCTTTTAGAAATATTGTCCATTCTGCTGATCTACAATCCAAATGCACTCTCTAAAATGAAACCGTGCAAATTAATCGCTTCTTGCTTTTCAAACAGTTCGTTGATCACAAACGTCAAAGGACAAAAGCTACTGAAAGAATTCACTGCTAACATGGTCACTGCTGGTCATTTAGGATCGGACAACACTGTGTTATTAACGCTGCTGGAAGATTCTATCCGTGGTGTGTCATATCAAACACACGAGGAGAAGATGCAGAGATGTTATTTTGCTATCGATGTTATTGAAAAAGTCAGTGAATCATATCCTGAATTTACCGAACCATTCATTAGCTCTCTGACGTACTTTGCAAAAGAACAAGTTGAAAAGCATGTGCAGGAAACACCAAGTTCAAGAAGTTCCATCTCAGCATTTGGCATGTATCCACCAGTCACTCCTACTTCGTTTCTTTTTGAAAATGCGTGTGGAATTGGATTGATACCAAAGAGCAAAGATCTTCCATTGGTGTATGAAGTCATGGAAAATCGCACTCTAGGAGAAGTTGACAGCCTCAAAGCATCGCTAAGAGCACTAGTTAAGAGTCTTCGGTTGATTAGCCTGAGCACTGCTTTAACCACCTTCTCTACCACAAGAAAATTGTTTCTTGAAGTATTATCAATTCTGTTGGATTCAAGCACCTCTATACCCGTGCTTATGACAATTGTGGGTATTATTGGCAACATGATTAGGTCGGATAATCAGAGGAAACATTTCACTCTAAGCGAAAAAGAAGAAATGCTGTCAAGATGTGCACATATGGATTTCAGCAAATTTCCATTGGTAGCATCACAAGTCTTGTTAGATATGATATGCTGGATTGTTCTGTCAGTGTTTGAGTACGATCAATCTTTTGCCTGCCAACATTTTCTTGAGCACACAAGCTACAACACTACCACTGCAAACATCAGTACCGGAAGAGTAATGAATAAACTCTTCCCATTTTGTCTAATGGTGGGAAATGAAGCCATCAGATCTGCTGCACTGCAAATTTTTGTGTTGAAAAAGGGTGATGCAGGAGCAAGCATTCACCCTCCAGATTCTAAGAATTGTGATGTTTTTGGCATCCCTTGTAAATGTCTGAAATCAGTCATTCATCGATTTCTACTTACCGATTTTGAATACATCGGAAATTGTATGTGGACTGTTATATTGGCGGATTTGTTACTTGCTGTTGGTAATCTTGACAAGGGATTGCAGCTGTACACTGAAGAGGGCTGCAAACAGGGTTATCTTAGACTACCACACAATCTTATGGATGGAAATGCACACGAAATTGATTGTAACACTGCTGCTGGAGATGATGTATATTCAATCTTTGTGAAACACCTCTTGTTAGAAAAGATTGAGACGAATAAAGGGAGAGGCCGTTGTATATCTGCCTTAAGGAATATCTTGCACGGAGATGTTGATACAAGTCAATCCATTCTTGAGTGTGCTTTTCAAGCTGTGTGGCTACATCTACCAAGTGACGAGGAACGAGTTTCACTCATGGATCCACTGGAGAAGCTTCTTGCTATGCCATATCACTCTCAATTCCTGAATGCAAGTCAATCGACAAGTTCAAGTCCCTTCAATGCCATTCAGTCACTACTTCGACTTGTGATTAACCTACGACCTATACCCATGATTGATACATTTCTCCTCTCTTCTTTGGCTGTTGACTACAGTGTGTACTATGAAGTGTTGTCGTATTTAGAAAAACAGTACTTGGCTCTTGAGCGAAATGGACTCAAAAATTCGCCAGAGTTTTCTCTGGTGCTTCGAAGGATTACCGAGTTGTACACATCTTTGGGTGAGCGTGATGTAACTCTCGCACTATCATCTGCAATGTGCAGTTCTGGCACAAAGTTTGCTTTATCACTAGATATGTATGGCGCTGTACAGAAGTCAACTGATGCCTATTTATCACTCATTGATAGGGCAGATGTCGATGATAAATTCATGCCTTCCAAATCAGAAGTTAATCTTTGGACTCAGAGATGGATTGAGGCACACAAAGAATTAAGCCAGTGGGCACTCGTAGATGAATTATCACCAAGCCTAGGCGACACAAACTTGATGATGGAAAGTGCATGGAAAACAAAGAATTGGGACAAGGTGAAGTCTCTATACGGCAGCCCTCAAATGATAGCATCAATTGAATCAGGCAATTCGTGTGCAAAGATGACAGAAATTTATCTTGCTATTCATGAAGGAAAACTTGCTGAAGTGGAGAATCTACATGCGCAAGCCGCGCAGCTTTGCCTGTACAAATGGCAATTGCTGCCTTCAGTTCGAGCATACAGATGTGGTACTGGGGCTCATCAACAGCTATACCACAATTTTCAAAGACTTGTTGAGCTTCGAGAATCAAGTCAAATCATGATTGAAACTTCCTCTCACTCGTCAAGGCGCAGTGTTCCTGATCTCAAAACTGTACTAAGCTCATGGCGCCACCGAAACCCCAATACCTTTGAGACAGTATCGGTTTGGGAGGACTTGTATTCTTGGCGCATTCACATCTTTGACGCCATTTCAAAAATCTTCAATTGGATTGAACCATCTACACTTGCCACTCTCCATGATCGACCCATTGCATCGATAACCTTAGGGAGAACAGCAAGGAAGCAGGATTTGAAGGAAGTGTCAATGTTTTTACTCAGTGACCTCACAGAATGGTAAGATATGAGCTGCTGTATGATGGTTTGAGTTGATAACACTCTCACAACACAACAACCTCACCACCTTTTCAACACTGATTTACTAAGCATGGACGTTGAGGATGCATTTCTCAAATTGAGGGAGCAAATTGTCTCATACCAGCACTCCACAGATGAGGCTATGTTGAAAGGTGGTCTAAATCTTGTGAATAGCACGAATCTAACCTTCTTTGATGCACGTCAGAAAGCTGAACTCTTTCGGCTGAAATCGTACTTCTTCAATGCCCTAAATGACAAGTCAAATGCACATAAGTCCTATTGTCACTCTGTACAAATCAATCCAAATTATGCAAGAGGTAAGATAAATATGTTGCATTTCAGGAATTCTCTTTGATGTGTCACTTGATTATCTTACACCTCGGTTCTAACTTTCACTTGGATTTTCACCAGCATGGATTGACTGGGGTCACCTTTGTGCATCTCTCCCAGACAACACTAAAAATTCGACTGATTCAAAGGAGGCCAAACGCAAAATGACAATCCAGTACATGGCTCAGGCATTGGGCTGTTACCTTGAAGCTGTCAAATGCGACGCGAGTGAGCAATCAAGAGAAAACATTCCTTATTGCCTTTCCATGCTTTCTCTAGATAGTTTTCAATATGGGCACCTCTTCAAAGCTTTCGAAGCCAGAGCTCCATTATCACCAGCATGGGTCTGGTTGCCTTGGATCCCACAGCTATTAACATGTTTGTGCCGCGAAGAAGCAAAATCAGTACAGACAGTACTCATGAGAATTGTAAACGACCATCCCCAGGCACTATACTATTCACTCAGAGCCTTCTTTTTGGAGCGCCGGGACATTGAACGATCCAAAGATAATGATACGGGGTCAAGGCAGGAAGATGATGCACAAAAGCATGCAGAAATCCTTATGTCCAGCCTGAGGAAATTGCACCCTGTCCTGTGGAACAAGCTTGAAGCTATCCTTGAAGATCTAATCATCCGATTTCGACCCAGTTACGAATCTGAACTTCTTGCCACTATCAAGGCTCTACTGGAAAAGGCAAAAGCAAAGGTAGAGCAGAACCAGATGGGAAAGGATGGCATTCAAGACAGTAAGCATGTCCTTTTAGAATCCTTGTATGGCAGCCTTGGTAAGATCAGTGTCAAATTTTTCAACCAGGAGAAACCATTGAGCTCAAAAGGCAGAAAAACTCTGCTATTTGAAAAGAAGTGGCGTGAAGCATTCGACCATGATTTCATACAAAATAATACACCCAAATCTACTACAATTGAAGAACTCATTGAAAAGCTTGAAAGATGGAAAGCAAAACTAGAACATCATTTATCTCTTGTTCCAAACAAATGCCATTTGCAGGAAACATCACCATCACTTTCCTGGTATGTTGGTGCGTCTTCTGATTTTTGGGCTGGATCTTGCGAATCCGCTTCACTGTCACTCTCGAATTTGCAACATGATTATCAATTTACCCTTGACAATGCTTTGTATGAGGCAACGAGGTCATCCACACTGGCTGCACACAAGGCCAGCTCAGATGCTCTTATTCTAGCAGCAAAAGCTGAAGGTCTTGGCGGACACGAAGGAGGAGGCGCTACATTAGTTGAAATTCCTGGGCAATACCCGCCGACCAGCTCAAATGCTCTCGATATGCGTCCTTTTCCAGAAATGCACGCTAAACTAGTGCGTTTCCACCAATCTCTGGAGGTGATATGTAGCAGATCCAAACAAGATCAAACTTTTCGTCAGATAACAATGATAGGTAGTGACGGAAAGAGATACAGATTCTCATTACAGCTTGCCATACCATACTGGACTCGCACCGATGAAAGGTCGTCACAGTTACAATATATCACATGCAAAATACTAAGGAAGGATGTTCAGGCTCGTAGACGCTGTTTGGTAGTGCGTCCAAATGTAGTTGTACCAGTTGCTCAACGGATGAGAATGTCAGCGAATAAGCCATCTCACACATCACTGGATTTTGTGGTTCACTCTGTGAAATCACCAAGCACAATCCATCTAGTTGATTTCTTCGAAGAAGAAGTTGCGAAGCGTCTTGCTGATACCATGGATGAAAGCTCACATGCTACAGAGAAAGTGAAATTGGAAGTATATCAGCATATTTGCCAAGAGCTTTTGCCTCCTAATATTTTGTCAAAATATATGACTGATACCATTCCTTCAATTCAAGAGCTTTTGCAGTATAGGAAAGTATTTTCAGCCCAAGTGGCAATCAACTCTGTCCTCCAGCATGCATTCGCAGTGATTGAAAGAACAGCATC
This sequence comes from Cyclotella baltica, assembly GCA_036939635.1. NCBI lineage: Eukaryota > Bacillariophyta > Thalassiosirophyceae > Thalassiosirales > Thalassiosiraceae > Cyclotella > Cyclotella baltica. Next base: position 1,075 of record JALLAY010000467.1, on the reverse strand, counting down.
AAGATTTGTCTTTTGTACCCGCACGGGACAGGTTCTTGCGCATGACTTTCGATTTCAGTACAATCAAGGTAAGTATACTCATGTATGTATCCTCTAAATAATGGTCACCTGATTATTTCTTACATACCAATCCTCCCTTCCTGACAGGCTTGCTCGAGGCACACAACGTTCCATTTCGAATGACGAGGACAATCGTCGATTTTATTGGACCTTTCCTCCTTGAGGGTGTTTTCATTCCCTCATTTGTCACCACATCCTCTGCTCTAAATTCAAAACAAAAAGCATTAGAACCTGTGTTGCATTTGCTTCTTAGAGATGACATAATATCTTGGTATACATCAAAGTCACAACCACGTAATGACAAGAAAATGCAAGATATGGAGCATCAACTATCAGAACGAGTCCAGAAGAACATTAACTACGTTCAAACACGCCTAAAAGAGTGCTCAATACGGCCCGTCGAGAATGCAGCACAAGAAGCAGTTAGTGCAGATTCACAACCTATTGATGCTCATGTTAGGAATCTTGTTGATGCAGCTGCCAATGAGAAGAAGTTATGTTTGATGTCGTCAGTGTATCAAGCATGGCTATAATCTGAACCATTACGACACTCCTAAGTTGGTTGAACTCATTTTTTGAATTTCATAACTGCAGATCACATGTGAAGTGTGTATAATTCATTCTATTTCACCATTAATATATCAGTCTCTTCCACTTGACAGCTTCTTGATTAGTGTAATTAGTTGGCCTTGGCTGTAGACTGTGAACTCATGCATGTGAAGGGAAAACCCTACTCTTCATCTTGTCTATTCTAGTTTTGAATTAACTCTTCAATTGATCAAATGTAAAAAATGTGAATTACTTTCACTTCCTAAATTGATGCAGTCTAGCTATAAGGCTACCACGAGGTACAATGTGGCGTAGCACCCTACCTAGCACCCACCAGATCATATGTACAACTGACCTGTGAAAAGGTATCTTGTCGAGCCACATGTGGCATTCTACAAGTGGTTGGATCTACATATCAGGTCTGGGTAGTCACATGGGCTAGTCTTAGCAAATGACTGGACAAACT
>JALLAY010000466.1:0-15430 GCA_036939635.1 Cyclotella baltica | reverse complement strand
GGCAACACATTTAATTTGATGGTTGCAATACCCACACACACAAAAAGAAACACAGACACAACCACACTCTTTGAAACATTCCCCTCCAAATTTTCGAACATTCTATTTTCCGGTCTCATCATAGCCACATGCTGAAAGTGGTCACTTTTCCTTGGGCCATCATTTATCTCTAAACTAGTATCTTCTGAAACCTCAACTCCATCGATGCTGTTCTTTTCAACTTCAGCGATGTCCTTGTCAGATTTGTTTTCCACAAGTCCTTCTAAACTAGTGTGTACTTCTAGAATTGCTACATCTTTAGAATTGGTGGGAACTTCTTGAACCTCAGCACCTTCTGATTGAATCAAAGATTGAACTAAGTCACCTTCTAAATTAGGTGGGACATGAATCAATGTCATCTTCTGTTCTGGGGTGCCATCCATAACAATATCTCCATTGGATTCACAGTTATCAGCCTTTAATTCAGCACAAGACAAAGCTGGTTTGCCGAATTCATCAATGCTGTACTCATTTAGCGTGCACTTGGCCGCATGTTTGGAATTGTCAACATCAAGAAGAGAACGAGACTCTTCTGGTTTGAATTCAGAATATGTGCGGACTGCCTCATTGAAGTCTTCACCAGATAGCTCGCCGTAAAAGGTACATGGATTGACGTTTTCCATTTGTCCTATGTAAGGTTCTGGTATGGGCTTCGGTCTGCTCTGCTTTGACTTGGTATTCTCAAAGACATTGAATTTGTGAGTCTCCTCCGATTTAGATATGACTTTTCTTTCAGTCATGGGTTCTATCATTTTCAGCTCCTGAACATGAGACCGTAGCTGTCTCTCAGGGTACCGTTTCCGCTTCCGCCTCCCCTTCCCACAATCATTCGTGCCACAACCTACACTCTCACAATACTCACCAAGTTCGCCATTGATAGCAAACTGCGAACAGCACATCACCTTGTCAAGGTCACTACACTCTGCAAGAGCCCTACTTTCTTTTTGTCTCCTCTGAAAAAGAAAATTACTAGTACTTCGTTTTTTCTGGAAGAGACGTTTGCGATCTTTGATCTCCTGGATGAAAGTCAACCTGTACTTTAAGGCTGTGGTTTCAACCTCCTCACCACTAGTAAGTACCTTTCCCTCCCGAGCATTGCCAATTGTGTATACGCATGCAACTTGAAACTTATTATCCCTGCCTACATTTGAAGGAATTGTAGTCCCTACATTATCCGCTAAAAAGAAAAAAAGGGAGTGTGAGTTTGAGTGTATTGAAGAAACAAGGCCGCAAATTCAGATAATTTCTTACCCAGGAAGGTCAAAAGCATTTTCTCCATCTGAATGATATTCTTGCATGATGTTGCTTCTTTGGACTGGGTTAAAGTTAGAATCATTGTACCTTCTAAAAGAGTCTCATCATCACCCACATACGGTTTGCTTTTTACCATCCGGTCGCATTTCTCGGCACTGGTTGTTCTCCAAATACAGGTTCGATAAGGATCTGCATCATCAGTGCAAGTATCTGCAGATACTGATTCCTCTTCAAATATCATTGTCTTTGAATGGTCCTCCCTAGGCCCATTGCACAGCCCTTCTTTTTCTGCAGTTGGTGGCTCGCCTTCACTAGAGGTGGGCGGATAAGTTTCTTCAAAAGTAGGGCTTAGAGTAGGCGACTCTGTCACAACTACGGGAATAGGAGTGGGTTGAGGTGTAGGCAGCGCACTTGTAGACGGACTTGATGATGGTTTGAAATGCTGTGTTGGCGCACTCGATTGAGTAGGTGCATGTGTAGATGGCTCCTGTAAGAAGATGAATTCTGTAAGTCCTGAAAAGTAAGGAAATAATAGTTATTCCATAGAAAAAACTTACAAATGAGGGTGGACCACTGGGCTGAAAAGATGGCAGCCCAGTTGGGGAGATACTTGTGGATGGACTTGATGATGGATGGTAATGAACTGTTGGCAAACTCGACTGTGTAGGTGTCTGAGTAGATGGTTCCTGAAGAAAAAAATGCATATTGTAAGTCTTAATTGAAAGGATACGTCTAACGAGATATGGAAACGGGACACATACAAATGAGGGAGGATCAGAAGGTATAGACTTGTCACTGGGTGATGAGCTGACAGTTGGGCTTGTCGAGGGGTGAAAATGCTCCGTTGGCAAACTCGATTGTGTCGGTGACAGTGTGGATGGCCCCTAATAATTTGATATTAGTGATTTCTACTGTTAAGTGAAACGAGCTTGAAATTAATGTACCCACTCAAGATCACTTACAAATGAAGGCATATCAGAAGTAGAAACAAAAGACGGCAAATCACTGGGTGATGCACTCGTAGTTGGACTTGTGGAGGGATGGTAATGATCCGTTGGCAAGTTCGATTGTGTCGGTGACTGTGTAGATGGTCCCTGTAAAATGGAGAAGTTGGATGATTAAATATGAATTCATAGCAATGATTGACTAACACGCTGCAAAAGCGATCACATACAAATGACGGCATATCAGAAGTCGATCCCGAAGATGGTACATCACTTGGGTAGAAAGATGGTGAATCAGTTGGCGACAAACTGACAGTTGGACTTGATGATGGTTTGAAGTGTTGTGTTGGCGCACTCGATTGTGTAGGTGACAGCGTGGATGGCTCCTATAGAATATCCGAGGGTTAATTTCACTAGTCTGAAGTGCAAGAACTTAGATTACCATGTATTTGAAAACAATCACTTACGAATGAAGGCGAATCAGACNTAGTCTGAAGTGCAAGAACTTAGATTACCATGTATTTGAAAACAATCACTTACGAATGAAGGCGAATCAGACGGAGTAGATGTCAATCCTACTGTCGGTATGTCACTTGGCTGAGAAGAAGGGAAACCACTTGGCCGAGAAGAAGGATCGGCGCTCGTCACACTGCTTGGCTGAGAAGTTGGCGAAGCACTAACAGTAGGACTCGTTGAGGGATGATTATGCTCTGTTGGTAAGCTTGAGGTTGAAGGAGCATTGGAGTGTCCCAGAGACGGTGTCTTGTTTGTATGAACATTGTTGTTAATACACCATGGTTAGAAAGGAAATTATGACGCAATTTATAACTTACAGCTGATGGCAAACTAGATGGCGAACCGCTAGGCAGCATAGAGTAATGATCAGTTGGTGATTCACTTGGAAATGTAGAGGGATAGACAGATGGTGCCTGTAGATATGTTGCAATTGGAGAAGTTTTCAATGAGAAGGCATATTTTCGTTGTAACAGAAGTTCAATAGATGATTAATATTCACCAGAGAAGGACTTGCAGATGGCAAGGCAGAGGGGGCAAGTGATGAATTCTAAATGCATCCCGGTAAGGATTAGTGCTGATAAATACGTGATCAAAGTGCAAGTAAAAGTATTTTAAATAACAAGCATGTACACACCTGGTTAGGACTTTGGGTTGGACTTCCCGCTGCCACTGCTGGTGAGGCTGTCTGGTTTGCTGGTAAGGGAGACTTTGTAGGTGCTGATTGGAGAGCATTTGTTGGACTCTGAGTGTGTTAAGTCAAGAATAGTTTAAGTACGCATGTTTCGTATAATTCTTCAAAATTGTGCACAATAGACTCACCTGGGAAGGGCTCTCTGATGTGCCAGAACCACCTTCAGCAGACGGACTCGCCGAAGAACGGTCCGACTGATCAATTGATGGACTCTCCGATGGGCTCTCAGAAGAACTTGCTGATGCACTCTCAGATGGGCTATCAGACGGAGAATGGAAAGGACTTGCACTTGGGGCACCAGTAGGGCTTCCTGTCGGCCCAGATACGGTTGGTACACCAGATATTGAAGGCAGAGTGCTAAGTGACGGAGCATTCGATATTGATGGACTGCTACTGTGTGTTGGAGAGCCCGACTTTGTTGGAAAGCTCGATACACTTGGTGATATAGATGTAGACGGCGAGGCACTAACAGACGGTAAATTTGATGTAGACGGATTAGCACTCAGTGAAGGACGGTTTGACGCTGTAGGAGGAGGTGTACCCACAACTGGTTGGGTGGTTGGTGCACAAACGCCAGGTTCCTGTTTGACTGGAGGATTTTACAGGCTCAGTTTTGAGAATAATTTATCACACAAAATATTGTATGATAGTAAACTGTGCTCTTTCGACTTACCTTCGTTGTTTCCTTCGCACTCTCCATCGGTGTTGCATAAACAATCACCTATCTGTGCCTTTATGGCATGAGAATAAGTGGAATGTAGATGATGAGTCTTTCCATGAGGATAAAGGTTGTAAATTCAGATGTCATCCAGGTCTAAATTACTTACCTTATTTTCTCTACAAGCCTCTTTCGCGTTGCTAGAGTCCACAGGAGTTGATTATTTTTCTTTCGTGAGAAACGTGTAAGAGTGCATGTCAATTCATCAGGAACGTCTCTGTGCTCACCAGCTACCTCTGCCAACTCCAGCTAGAGGAATTTTGACGCAACAAGAAGTTAGGTCACAATCGGAAGTAAATACATGTACCAAGAATATGCATCCCTTACCATCACTATCATAGCATGCGTAATATCCATTACAACTGCCATTTGACATGAAAAAGAGACCAGAAGTTTCCGATCCTAAGTGATGTATTAGATAATTCATAGTCAGCTGCTTGGCCCTTCACGTAGCGGAATTGAAATATCAGAGAGACTCACCTAAATACATACACGATCCATGGCCCCTGCATGCACCAATTCCAACATTGAAAATATATCCATCGTCCACTTCAAAAACATGTGTTCAGAACATAAAACGATAAAAGAGAGAGCATCAATTTGAACATTAACTTCCTTACCATTTTGATAGCAAGCTCCGTACTCAAAACAAGAGTTTTGACCTACATTTCCTGAGAAATTGCATAATGATGATAAGCAAAATTAGAACATAGTTCAAATTGTTTCTGAACATTGTGTGATACTAAATGTCGCTTACCATGCAGATACGCACATGAATAACCATATTCACCATCTTTACCCTTGATTGACTCCCCCGTGCAGCTACCATTTCCGATATTGGCTAAAGATAAGTAAAAAATTAAGGTTAGCTTTAGGAGAGTTGAATTACAAAATCTAAACCAATCTCACCATCCACAATCTTGTAACAAGCATGATTACCCAGACAACTATTCTCGGATATTGTACTCGTGGCTGATATAAAGTATGGTGTTCAAACTGAGTTAATAATTGAAGAAGCCCAACCAAAACAGTTACCAGTCCATTCACTTACTTGACACACCAGCACATGAATAATCTCCAATACAAGACCCGCAGCCGATTTTCGTGTCAATAAATCCTTGATCGAGACCATCACATGCCTTGTTTCCCTGGCATTTGTTGGTACAGGTTTGCAATTCCCTCGATGCGGCAGATGAATCAGTTAATATTAAAGTGCACCGTCCTCCAAGCGACGAGGTTGCATCCTCAACACAAACATAGTCTGATTTGCACAAAATTCCTACGTCGGCATCATCACTATTAGCGATTGGCTGGCGATACGTGCATTCTTCGAGGCGGTTATTGTAACCATCTATATAATTTTCACGACTTGGTGAATCTAAAACGGATGCAGCTACAGATTTCACGTCGGTGTTAAGTTGCAGTGATGCAAACGCTGCTGTTGCAGATGCGGACGACAGGATTAGACGCATCTTTTAAGATGAAATGATGTGCCTATTGCGCTGCGCAGTTGAATTGCTTAATTTGCAACTATCTAAATTCACTGTTGCAATTTTGATTCGGTTTCAGCGATTTTTGGCCCTGTTCAATCGTTTTATCGAAAGAGCCTTTCGCAAACAGATCAATTATCAAACGACATCTCGAAGATGATTCTCTCCCGATCACTTCCGATTTACTTGTAATGGCACAGAATGGCACCGCCGGCACGAGCTCGACAAGTGTTGTCGGGGCGGCATGATTATTTGATGATGTCCTTTGTTGATCTTGGAAGTCGGAAATGGGCATGTCGGTATAGTTTGAAAAGTTTCACAGGGAATTGAAAGTTATAGATTTCACGTATACTCCTACTATTTATACAAAGGAATTGGTATTATGATTTCGAACTATTTCCAAGGAACTAAACTGACATGCTTATCGGTGGGAATGCGAACCGGACGGAGAATCGGTGAACGGCAAACGGTGAACGGTAAAAGAGGCAAATTGTGGGCTGTTGTGAGCCTCCTGTGGGCATTACATTGGAAAGTTGTGGGCTGAATTTGTGTAGTCGCAGTTAAGTTCCCAAAGAACCTTCATTTCGAAAGTTCAGTAGAAATTCTTCATAGCCCACAGTATGTGCGGTATCCAGTGTATCCTATTGTATCCCCACGTAGAATTTGCACTGCTAGAGCCGGTATCTGCTATCTGCTGCCAATCACCAACATTTTGCTTGCCATCAACATGCCAAAAGCAAGCTAAACCATGGCCGAAAACAACCAATCGCCCGTTATTTCACCATGCCATTAGCCTCCTTTTGTGTTGGCAGTTGTATCAATAACATCAGCGGTGACTCCTTCTTCAATTTGGCGGCCATTCTCTATTTTATCAAATAACAATGAGAACAACAACACGCGGCAAAGGCGGTTATGGCGTGTGTGTCCGTGTTCTCACGCACAGCTCTCTGCTCATGCCTCTCCTTGCCATATCATGACATGCCGCAATAAGTGGGCATATATTCCATTGCATTTACAATGACCTAACAACAACTGCCAGGAAATACGAGCGAGGCGTAGTTGAATGAGTTCGAGGTTCGTCTCTTTGAATGGATCATCAAAGGAGTGAGGCGTCAACAAATCGAGGTGGCCGGGGATTGTTTCATCGAAGACGACAACAATGCCTGCGCCACAGGAGGAGAAAATTGAGAGACCATCATTGTACGTCTCATCGTCTCTCTACTTCATAATCTTCAGGACATAATCCTAATCGGACAGAGTGAACTGGTGGTAGAGCCCATCCCAATATATAATGCACGCTTTTCAGGACGTCAGCTCATTTAAACACCGGTGACCAAGTGATCAATGGTTCAGATTAAAGAACATATTCTTGGGGCCATATGGAGCGAAGCAAAAGAGGTGCATTTATTACCATCTATTTTGAATTTTGAACTGTCTCTTTATTCTGATGCTTAACATGATGAAATTCGACGGAGCTTTCGATTTTTTCTGTGTGCACTTATTAGTCCCAGGCAACCTTTCTTTACAGATAGCTTTCTCTTCATAACCTTAGGACTACCACATTGCACTCTCACCAAACTATGTTACTTTAGGCTATCATTATCTCTCATTTTAGATAGTGTAGATGCCATGAAGATAACTAAGTTATTAACGATTAGTTGGTACAATAACTTATTAGATTAATTGTGAGCCAATCACTTGTATTCATTCAATCAAATGGCATGTAACGAGAACACTGATACGAAGATCTATTCCATACGTCAACGTGAGAAGCAAACAGTAGGTGTCAAGATAGAGATCGTCAATAAACACTTGGATGAAATAATTTTACGTCAATCTTATCCACTCTCAACATTCCTTCTCATTACTAGGCAGATCATGTAATGTCTGTCCAATTAATGCATTGAAAATAAATCTCGAGAAAGATTTACCATGCAACTATGACCCTTGCACGTAATATCCCTAATTTGACTGTCTTACTCTTAATCATCATTCCTATTGGAGAGAAAAACATAACTAACAATGAAAGGAGAACTGGACAAAAAACATGCGTCTATAAAATTGCGCTTTTAGAGGTAAACCAAAGGTCAGGGTGATTGATCTCTCAATACAGAGATGCATTAGGAGATGCTGGTTCAAGACATGATTTAGATTACCAATTTATTAAAGAACATTGTTAATTAGTAGGTTGAAATACGTCTTTTGTTCTATGTGAATAATTTTCCTACAAACCAGGCAATGCCAAGCAAGAATGCCAGAGGTCGATCCAGGGTTCTGACATCCAATTGGACAATTCTTAGGCTGCTGGTAAGAACAGGGGTTGAAATGGCAGATTGCACTGTCTATTGGTAAGTGGCACTAAACTGACTTCCATACAGTATTTTTGTCTTTGTAGGTGAACACATTTTGATTAATGAGTAATTGTGCTACTTGGATTCACAACTAATTTCATTTTATTCCACTTGCTCTTAGTAAATTAAGTATTGATTTACTCATTAAGGAAACCATATTGATGATTCTTAACGAGTCCATAGACCTTCTGTCAATAGACTTCCCATGTTGGGCAACATGTACGAAACAAGCAGAGCTGTGGAATAGTATTTTTGAGCACTTTAAAATTGGCAAGAGATCTGGTACAAAGTTTTTGTTAAAGTTGTTACACTTACTCTTCGTGACATACCAAGACCTAAAAATGGTTCACTATATTGAATTAAAAAAACCAAAGGATGTACATGTGAAGTGCAACAGACAAACATGTCCCTATCTATTTCTTAATCTAGAAATTAGTGACCGTGCACCCCTCCAAACCCGTTTCACAGCTAACACACCCAGTTTTCTCAAACTGTTACGTTCACTTTCATAGATTTCAACCTTCTTTTCAAGAGAACTTGCTTGACTTTTGTTCTGCAATGCTATTTCTGCTTTTACTTGCCAATGATCCACTTCAGATTCAAGAGATTGAATTGTCTTTTGGCTTTGTGCAAGATTGTACGATGCTTCATCTATTTTGTTGTTTAAACTAGACTTCTCAGCATCAAATTGCTTTTGCTGCTCATTCAAAATCTGTTCAAGTTTTGTCATTTCTGCATCTCTTGTTCTTAACAGACCTTCATACTGGTCACGCTGTGTCTGCATTTCTTCATTGAGTTTTTGTATTTGCTCCTTATGCCAATCAAGATCTGCTTTCATAACTTCAAATAATTGAATCTTTTCTTTCTCAGCGTCATCCAGCTTTTGCCTGAGACTTTGTACATCTGTACCGTAGAATTGTTCTGCTGGTTTTTGCTCTGATGTCCTTGTTTTCATCTCATCCCGTCTAACTTGCGTTTGCTTTGCTGCTTCTAGATGATTTGCAGCCTCTTCAGTATTTGATTCAGTAGTTGTTGTTCCATTGTTCATAATAACGGTATCCTCTGAATCAGCATACTCATTAACTTTATCAATTAGCAATTGAAAATTACCAGGACTGCATTGAAACTCATCCATCTTCCCCTTCGAACCCTTATACATCAAAATATAAGGCAATTTTGTAGCATTCAATAACTGACACATTTCTTCATTGTTGGGATTGTCGTATTGCATTTCTGCAAATCTAACTCTACCCACTGATGTTATGGATCCTTTTGAATCAAAGCTATCACTGTATTGGTTTGCTAATTTACGGTAGCGCACGTCAAATACTTGGCATGTTTTACACCAGGAGGCAAACACCTTGACTTGATTATAAACAAAAATCAGTAGAAGAAAATTGGACGAAGTTTATGCAATAATTTATCACACCCAACAACTTGACATAGCACTCACCAACACTTAATCTTTCATCTTCAATCACAAAATCCAATAAGTCTTGTGGCTGCTGGATTGAAAACACTTTACCTCTTTGCTGTGATGCATTCTGAGAAGGCGGCGTCCATGCCCCCTTGCCATACTTTTTATCCGCTTGGTTTGTCTCTAACGAGTTGAATAGTTGGGTATTAAGTCTGGACATTGGCGAAGGTAAGCTGTGGTAAGAGAAGCTCCACGTCGATCGGCGACCAAATGATGCATATGTAATGGCGAGACAGTGAAAATTTGGACGACGGCGGACCATGGCATACTGGTTATGTGTCTGGGAATTATTTGGTCAAATCACCGCCGAATGTGGTCGAGAGAGGTCGAGAGCATAGTCGAGAGTCGAGGGCGAGGCGAGAGACGAGACAAGGGACAAGGGCCGATGGAATCTGATGGAATAGACGGTTGGCCGATTGGCGGCAAGCGGCAAAGGTGTCAGGCGATAAATTAGATCATTACCTTTCAGAGTATTGAATATAATCATATTTTATCAATGAAAATGTATCTTTTTTTGAAAGGTAATCGTTCTGGATGAGAGGGATGAGTCACCCATGGGCCATGGGGAGGCCGCCTCCCGCCTAACCGACGAACGGTCGCGCAGCATCAACAGTGCCAATAACCAGCAATCGATCACGACGCACGCAACGCTTTGGCTTCCCCCTATCAGCGAATAAAATCATTTTGTCATGTTGCCGAAGCCAAGATTTAAGTAAGTTAACCATTAGACACATCGAGAAAAATGGGCATTGGTTTCTGAGATTGAACGGATTGAACGAGCATCATTCTCACTGCCTACAGGAGCTCGCCTTGAATTTGTCTTATTGCTTCTTTTCTCATTCACTCATTCTTACTTCGTGTACATCTCGTCATCATATTATCCAAATCAAACCAATCATTACAGATTAAGAAGTACAGGTCGCGGGATAGACATTGTATTCGGGGTAATAATAGGGTTTATATCGGGTAAATATATTTTTGAGGAACCACTGCGACGGTATTGGGCTGAAAAGGCTATTGCTGATTCTGCTGCTGTTTCTGGTGGCACAGCTAAAGGGAGTGAGAAAAAGAGTGATTGATTTGTCACCTAATCCAAAGAACAGCTGAGAAGTGTGTAAACTCATTGAAATCAGACTAGATGGCTGATTGAAATGTTTCAGTAAAAAGAGATTTCTGCAATTAGTACAGGTGGGAGCGTTGAGGGAAAACAATAAACTATCTTGTTATCTAATTAAGCACTCTACATCTTCCCGAAAGTAGAAATATTTATGAACTCCTCCAGGATTTGATAACATTTTTCACTCCTACCTTCTAAGACAACGATCGAGTGTGTAGTAAGTAATAAGATTTAGACATTAATTCACATCCAATGCCTCAAAAAGTCTGATGCCAACCTCAAAGCTTCGTCAGCATCATCCTTCACTTTCTGCACACTCGTATCACCTCTCGAAACCCACCCATGAACCATTTCTGGAAATTCCACACACCTAGGCTTCGACCCCTCCCACCACCTTCATGCTTTGACTCTTCTAAAATAACAGCCACGTCTCCACCCTTTTTTAAATAATCCGGGTCATTCCCCGCAACACAATACAATATTGGTACCTTCTGTGAAGCTTCCTTAACCAATTCATTAATACTTCCACCAAACATTTCTTCAAAGCGTAAACTCGGATGAAAAGACACGGCACATTTAAAAGGAAAGTGACAACACGCCTTGGTTACAGGGTAGGCACCCCAACAAAACCCCACTGCTGAAATATTCGATGACTCCACACCCAATGTTGTAAGATGTTCAATGGTAGACTCCATATCTCTTCTTACGGGATGGACATTATCCGTTTCACTCTCCTTGTCAACTGTATAAGGATGATGTGATGTCCATTCGGCAATTTCATCACGATGATCATCTAGTGTTTCACCGCGGAAATTGTCCATTGCTACGACGTGGCAGTTTAGTTGTTTGGAGAGTTGGTCGCATATTGCAAAGAGGCGGTTTTGGAATCCCCATCTGTTTTGATGTATGGCAAGAATAGAGCGTGTATTAACATCAGATTATAAGTTTTAATGTTTATTAAGGACAGCTAAGGACTAAGGAAAGAAAAGAAAATGAATCTTACACATCAGTAAACACCAAAATTGCCTTTTCATCTGCATTCTCCGGACTGGTAATGTACAACTCTAACGGATCGTCTTCTTGGATATTAATGCATTTATTGTTTGGAGATTTGACTGCGGGGATGTTGAGTGGTGTTCCCCACGATCCTGGGGGGCAGCATTCGGATGCCATGGTTCTGCTAGGTTCTGCTTTGCTTTCCGAGCTTGATAAAAGAGTGGTTGATGTGTCGGGAGTCGGGAGTTTGGGTTCGCTTGACACAAGATTTGTACCTATGTATTGAAAATTTATTTATATTTAATTATCCAATAAAAACAAAATATTTAAAGGTAAGATTTAATCTGGAAGATTTGCCTTCCGCTTCTCACCAAAACAATCACTTTATACGGCCACGTTTATCCTTTTTTTGCCAAAATTAAACTAATTCTCATGGTTTTGATTACACATTACACAAACATATATGCCTTTCAACTAATTTTGAGTTAATAACTCAGTCACATAAAGTGGTATGGTACGTTAAAAGTTAGTAAAAGATGTGCACAATGACGGACGACACGAACCATCCACATCGGCATTGCAGCGTTTTGGCACGAGCTGAACCATGAACACCCCAGCCGCCGCATGCAGCAAAGATCAATGGAAGACCAAGTAGATCTGTAGGTCGTAAGCATCAGTGCCGTTATTCCAAGACCAAGAGCCAACACTGATCGATTCAAGCCATAGTCGCAATAATTCAAACGACAATAATTTAACAGCCGTCATTAAACCAATCATGATTCTCTCAACACTGCTCCTAATCTTTATCACTCCATGCAACTGCATCCAATCAAGATATTTAAACGCAACAGACGACATATTAACCTTTAATAGACCCACTCGTCCCAATACCATTATTGACAGACCCACTCGACCGAATACCAACAGCGATTATGACAGCAACACTGATAGACCAAATAGTAACACAAATAGCGAGAACGATACACCAACAGACGACGAATACTACCTCCCAACAGACGACGAATACTACCTCCCTCCCTCCTCATCTCTTTTTGCATCTGGCAATTCTCAAGATTGGGGCATTCCCAATAACTCGACTTCTATTCCCATAGCATTAGATAAAGGACATGTGTCGATGGTGGCGGCTGGGAATTTACATTCGGTTATGGTTGATGAGGGAGTTTTATTTAGTTCTGGTTTGGCTTATGGTGGGCTTGGCCTGGGGAGAGATGGGGGAGGGGCGTTTGAACCCATAACTGAAGTATACGCTCAGAACTCTTCCAATATCGACAAAACTAATTTCAACACCACTAAAGCCACGACTGATCCGCCGAAATTTACTCAAGTCTACGCCTCACAGTACTACACAGTGGCAATTGATGAGAATGGACGTGTTTGGAGCACAGGTTCTAATTCATATGGACAGTTGTGTTTGGGTGATGATGTGGATAGGGAACGGTTTGAATTGGTGGATATTGGAAAGTTTCATGAAGTACTTGTGACAGATTTGAATAATGGCACATTAGTGGGAAGTAACACGACAAATGCGACTTTAGTGGGTAATGCAAGCAATCAAACAACAGAAGAAGAAATTGGAATAAACGACGCAACCCCACCACCACAAGGAGTATTCGACGACAGAACACTCTCCCAAACCAACCCAAGAATAGTCAACGTGGCACTAGGTGAAAGACACACCCTCCTCCTACGAGAAGATGGAGCAGTCTACGCATGTGGATGGAATCAATACGGACAACTTGGTCTTAATTCTACATCGAGTGTTTTATTTCCCACAAGGGTTTTAGTGGAGGATCCTGTTGTTAATGTTACAGCTGGAAGAGGCTCTTCTTATTTTCTTACAGAGAGTAATAATGTCTATGTGGTTGGTACCAATTACAATGGTCAATTGTGCACAGATGGAGGAGATAAATCCATACCGACAATAATGGATCCTTTTCGAAAAGATGATGGAGTAGACGGGTCTGAGTTAAATGTCTCTTCTATAACCTCCGGAAAGTCATCTTTGTACATGCTACTGTCGGATGGGCAAGTGTTGGTATGTGGAGAGAATACACATGGTCAATTGGGACTGGGGAGTAGTGTTACATCAGTGAATGTTCCCACACTGATTTCTTTAAATGATGTCATTTCCATATTTTCAAGTTCGGCATCGTACAGTGCCTTCTTCGTTCAACGGAATGGAACTGTATATGCAGTAGGGTACAATGGAGGAGGACACTTGGGAGTGGGAGATGAAGTGAATCATGATATACCCACGGTTGTGGCTTGTTCCAATGTTTCTGAAATAGATGCGGATATGGCGTCAAAGATTTTTATTTCAACGGGGAACGATCACACTTTGTTCCTTGGGAGTGAATCTACTTTTTTGTGTGATGATGGTGGTGGTGGTGGATTAATTGAAGATGATGATGAAGTGTTGAATGTAACGAGTACAAATAGCCCGACTGTGTCACCGACGATAACGGGGAGACCGACTCTGACACCCATGCCTACTGGTGTCACTGACCCTCCAACCATGGATGATAATTCAACATTGGATGATGTGTATGGGTCAGATATGCCTACGTCTATGTCCCCGAATGTGGCACCTGTTTCAAACCCTTCAGGGGACAGAGATGGTTCTAGTGGTGTTATGTTTTGTCATCATCTCTCTTTGGTGTTGGGTTTAGCATGTTTCTTTGGTCTATGGATTTAATGTTACAGTCATGTAGTATGGATTTGTTGATTCATGTGTTTATGTTACTTTGTTGGGCAATGAGTGCTATGAGAATTGCATAATGTTTCATTTAAAGTCTTATGCTATGCACTATGCACGAGTTATCTCTATTATACTGTACAATTCATCTTAGTGGAACGAAAACAAAATGCCATCAATTGATTGGATGCTTTGGATCAGCAGTCTGATTTGGTTCCTTTTAAATGAAATAGCAGTCTAATCAACTTTGTAGCTCTGATGCATAGAACTACTACAATCATACAAAGCAAGCCATAATCTCAACCCTGTGATAATTTTATCGCTTTAATACACATGAGGAAATGTGAATATGCTGCATGATGACTGACATATCATCAACAAGATTATTATCATTGGAATATCTTCATCAGCTCAACCATGTGATCCCAAGATGATAATTGATAGGCATATATGATACCATAAATGGATATTTTTGATACAACTGCTGCTTGTATGTAACATCTATTAAGCATCCACATTTTAATTATTGATAGGTAACCATGATACCTCAAATACCATCATAAACAGATATCTTTAATATCATTACTGCTCTCTTCAGACCCATATCACATGCACATAACAGGCTTCATTTTACCAAAGGCTTAAATACTTTTCCGATATACTTAGCTGGGAATGCCAAGGACGTGTCACGTGATGCGTCACAAAGTTTCATTTTTCTTCTCCAGATTGATCTGAATCCCTATATGCCGTGCACCTTCATGACTGGATGACATGGTTCTGAGGACTGAGTCACTGGTCATATGCTGCCGCGAGCAGCTCTTTTCCAATTCCAGCTTGCTGGAGTAATCCACTGACAGTGCTGTGAGTTCAATGTTCTTATACCTACTAGTAGGAGATTAGATAATTGAATGTATGTTCAGCATCCTTAGGTCGTGTTCAAATACAATGTTGGTGTGATGTAAACCATTAAAAGTCTGCAAATAACTGGTGATCTCATAGTGAGCCTATAGCCTATAGATCCTTTGTTTATGTCACGAGGGACGGTGACATTTGCATGTCATGCAGAAGTCCATAATATGACATGATGAAGACATGACATATGCCGGGGCTTTATGCGACGG
>JALLAY010000465.1:0-15363 GCA_036939635.1 Cyclotella baltica | reverse complement strand
TATTAGTGAAGATCACAAAATCACAATTTTCTTGTGAAGATCACAAAAGATCACATAAAATCACAAAGATCACAAAATCAAAAAAATCACAAAATCAAAAAAATCACAAAATGTAGATCACGAAATCACAAATTGCAAATCACAAAAATATTGTAATTTTGTGATTTTTGCGATCTTTCAGGTAGAACCGAGAAACATCTGTTTTTTCATGAATTCTCATTTTTCCGTGCCGGAGCCCTCAAGTTTGGTTTGTTCCAGCCATGGTGCCAACTTTGAGGCACTATCTAGTTACCCTACCTTAATAGACTAATGGAATCAACAATAAAAAGGATCCATGAAAACATGTTTGGGGGATAACATGAGAAGACATGAGAGGAGCTTCATAGCTGCTCTTCAAAAGAGCGCAAATTATCAAATCTATCACATCGAATCGCATCTCGCGAATCAACAATTGACAAACGAGAATACAAAACCACCATGAACGCGACACTTGATGCCGCCACCGAAGCCATCGGAGGCGAAGAAGCCGCCGGAGCTCCGCTATGGGTATGGTTTGGTCTCTCGGCAATCGCCTGTGCATCATTCTGGAGTCAAGCGACTGTGACGGAAGAAAGGTACGAATTGATCGTTGACATCTGTTGACATCACGCTCTGTTAGTTTCAATTGCTATGTGCACCGCTGCCATTCAGCTGTCAAGCTATCTACTCTTAGTTTCTAACCCATTTGATTTATCTCTCTCAACCTCTCAGGCTAGTCCCCGCCCTAAACGTCATAGCAACACACTACAACATCCCCTCCGACATTGCCGGCGCCACCCTAATGGCAGCCGGCGCATCCTCACCCGAACTATTCTCCTCCATAGTCTCACTATTCATCACCCACTCCTCCCTCGGTCTAGGTACCATCGTCGGCTCTGAAATATTCAATCAACTCATCATCTGCGCGGGAGCAGTGTATGCCAGTAAAACTGGTTCGTTGGCGTTGGATAAGGCTGTTGTTATTAGAGAGGTTGGGTTTTATGCATTAGGTATAGCGTTGTTGTATTATGTATTGAATGATAGTGAAATTGATCCGCAAGATCCGAATGGTCCGGAGCATATTTATGTTTCGTTTTTGGATGCCGCGTTGCTTTTTGGGGGGTATTTGCTTTATGTTGGGGTTTGTGCTAATATGGAGAGGATTGTGGCGATGTTTGGTGGGAGAGGTGAGGAGGAGGAGGTTTTGGTCAAGAGTGCTGGGGGTGGGTATGGTGCTGTGGCGGGGGATGAAGATGGTTACAACAATTCGAACAGAGTGAAACGGACGGTATGTTTTATATTTCACTGTGTTCATGCTGATTCTCTGTGACTTGTACCTCATTCTTGTACATATTTTCTTTTCTGAATTAATGCTGCGCAGAGCATTAGAAACATTCCCAAGATGGTGTGTGTGTCTTACATTTAGCACGGTTGTCTGGCAATCAAATACTTCGTACTCATCATTTCATTCCTCTAGCCATACCTACACAACGAACCAGTAGAAAACTGGGACGAAAAAGTCAAACTGGGCGAATCCAAAACTGCTGCCCAAATAAGAGACTTTGAAAAGAAACACACAAGCAGCCTCCTCTCTGAATCCATCCGCTCCTCCATCCGTGCCGGTGGCATGATGGAATTCATTAAGCACTCCGCCCGTCCCACCAATCTCCACACCATGTACGACATTCACGCCAATGAATACAAACAGGAGCTGCAGTGTTTTATGTGGCAACAGTCGGTATTTTACACTATGGCGTACTTTGGGAGTCATGCATGGAACTTACGGTGGTTTACTATTACTCCAAATAAGATCTCTTCTATTCCGGATCGTCAAGATGCCGAAAATGGGAGAATGACTTATCCAAAGTTTACTGAGATTTTTGTGGATGACAAACGACTTGTTATTACTATACCCAATCCTACTGAGGGTCGCAGGGAGTTTGTTCTTATGGCACCCAGCAAAGAGATTTTCGATAAAGTGATTGCTTGGTTGGATAAGTATATGGTGAATATGAAGAACAAAACACTTGAAATTTCTGGTGAACCAGAAAGAGAAAGTAGTGTTGCAACCGACGCCGAGTTTGAAGATGCTGATAACCACGAGGATTTGATTGACTTTCCCTTGGATGGCTCCAATATGGATATCGTCTTCTTCTTCCTCCTCTATCCTCTGCGTTTTGCCATGCATTTCACTCTTCCGGATGTGAGACAACTCGACTCCCATGGTGAAATGAAGATATCTGATAGTAAGAGGATTCTTCATGCATTTGGATCCACTTTTATGTGTTTGGTTTGGTTGATCATTGGAAGGTGAGTTACTGATTTGTCAATGCAATATTGTTTTTGATTACCCATAAAACTAACCAGCGTTGAACTAAGCTATGCAATGGTTGCAAGTCTTGAAGCACTAGCTGAGCTGATGGATATCCCAGATGCTGTGATTGGCTTTACCGTGTCTGCCGCTGGGACCTCACTTCCCAATTATGTTGCCAGCAAGGTCGCAGCAGAGAATGGATTTGGAAACCAAGCCGTCTCCAATGCCTTCGGATCCAACACTTTCAATTTGATGGTTGGTCTTGGTTTACCATGGCTTCTTTACATTGGTGCCAATGGGTTTGAACCTTACCATGGGTTGCGTAATGAGGGAATTATTGAATCAATACTGATCTTGGCTGGGGTACTAGCAGTATTTGTTGTGATGATGATGCAGTCGAACTTTGTCATTTTCAAGTGGCATGGATTATTTTTCTTGGGGTTATATGTTAGCTATGTGGCATTTGCAGTCGGTCAAGTTTATATTGGGAATGATTCGGGTTAAGAGCAGTCTTTCCTGGCTTTGTATGTTACTCTATGTTGATTATTGGACTCATTGGCTGACAATGATCATGCTAATGGGTTGTCATGTTGAACTTTGTGCAATAGTCTGATTACTTATTATGCTGGAGTGAATCAAGTGACAATCTTTACTGATTGAGCAAGAATTAAATAATTTATGTATTTAAATAATTGGGTACAGACTTAATATCTTTTTTGAACAACCATCCTCCAATTTTCATATTACAATTGTAGTGTGATGAGGGTAATGCCTCTTATCAGTTGGGTTGCAAAAGGAAATGAAGATGATAAGTACTAGAATTGCACAGTCACTTGGTGGTTACAAATAGTTGCTAGGTTATCAACACCAAGCTTTGACTGAAGGCTGCCAAAAACTGTCTTGGGATTTACCGTAGTTCACACAATAATCTGCTCACAGATGAAGCTGCTTTGAGACCTATCTACCTAGTTTTTGTTCACCAATAAGTACTACTTTATCAAAGCAACCTTTTAAGCTATGATATGTGGCAAACTCCATAACTGAAAACATCCCATTCGAGGGTGATACATCATAAGTTAATTGCTGCTCTAGAGACAGGAAGACAAATCAAATAAACATACATGAGAAAGTTGTCCCGAGTAATCTCGAATGTGAATGATTTTTGTGTGAATTATGGCGGTGCATTTTCTGGCTTGCGCACTACACTGAACTCGACATAGAGAACATAAATAGCTGGATTCATGTTAAATAAGCACTTTCAGGTGTTAACTGGTTACTTGGTTGGATTGAGGAGGAAAAGATAATGCATAATGAATGTATTTCCAAACCAAATAAAATTGATCATGATGAACTTAAATAGGTATTGTTTTTATTACAGAAGTTGGTTGGATTTAAGCAGCAGAATTTTATCTCATCACAAATGCTTTTTGATTATTGTTTTCTCTCTGTATTGAATTCTGATCAAGACTACAATTTTTTTAATGTATCGTATTGAAGACATAACTTCTGTGAATTTCACCTAATCCTGCACAACAGTTGCCTCATTTATCTGCATTATCATTTAGAAAAGAACTTCTTTCATGTATTGCAGCATCTCTTTGCTGTGACCCTTGATATAGTGCTAGAAATAGCATATATATTTATCTGGCATCTCTTGAAGCAGAAACAAATTATCGGAGTATGTGATTCTTGGCAATGTGTTTTTCATGTAGAAGCAAATTAAATAATGAAACATTTAAAAACAATTGGCGAGGTTGAGAGCACCATACTTATAGTTGCATTGAAAAATGACACTATATTTTCTGGATCCATAGCTCAACTGATAATAACAGTCCAAATGCATCCATTGTCTGTTGTTTTTAATACTTTGGAATGGAAGCAAATGATCCACTAGCAAATGATCCACTCTCATATGGGCCAATGACTAACATACCGAGATTCCAATTATTTAAATAATTAAGAGTTTCAATGCATTATGAATTGAAAATTGAAACACATGTCTTAGGTTTTCTTGTCGTGGTTCTACCTGTAGTTTACTTAAGACTTCAGTAGATATGGAAGCGAGGTATCAAGTTTTAGTATCCAAGCATCAACTTTGCAGCACATTCTGTACTATAGCACAAGATGTTGAAAATCAAGTACCTAGTCATTTCAATCATAAATCATCAGCAACCTCATCCATAGCATTAGCCAGTTGACCAGAAAAGAATTTATCAGGCATGTCCACATTACCAACGGACTCAACCCTAACCACTCCACGCGTCGAACTCATCACAAACAATTCATCAGCGGCAATGGCATCACCAAGTGTAAAGACTCCTTCTGATACAGGCATTCCAATCACATCTTTTGCAGCTTTCGTAGCCAAGACTTGACTTGTTGACTGTAAAAGACCATTTGATTTCCAATCTGGAAAGGTTAAGGTGCCTTCTCGAATCCATCCAATGCAAAAGTTCGGTCCATCGAGGACATTTGCATTTAGGAAATGTTTAATTGATTGATCATTTTGTGCTTGACCGTTTTCACAACTTGTGTCTTCTTCCTGCGACTGTATGCTTTTAAGCGAAGCCGACAGCAGCAATGCATCATCAAAGCCATTTTTCTTTGCCAAACGCGTCGAATGCAAGTTGACAGAGTAAGACAACCATTTCACCGCTGCCCAATTAGGATCAACACCAGCCGGATGCCATGGAGCAATCATTGGGTACAATCTAAAACTCTTTGGCCATGTAGGCAATGGTTGCCAAATCACAAAAACTTTTGGATCGGAATAATCATCAGGCTGAGACGCCCCTTTGGTAGCCATGAGCCTTACACATCCTCTTCCCCCAGCAGTTGCGGCTGATGCTATCCAATCTGCTATCACATCACGAGGCGGTAAAGGCACATCAATCACGTCGGCTGACCGTACGAGTCGATCAAGATGTAAATCTAATGCACGGGGTTTTCCAGAATTAAGAACCCGGACTACCTCGAACACCCCATCGCCACGCTGGAAGCTTTCGTCGAATATGCTTACAGAGGCTGCGGCTGGATTTGACACGGGTTTGCCGTTGATGGAAACAAATGTACAGAAATTATGCAACACTTGATTGCTTTCTGCCCGCAGGGATTGGGTTATTTTTCGTGCTGCACGAGAATAGATGGACATTATTTTGGAAGGCGGGCGTACGATCTATGACATTGTGTGATGTTCATCTGCGATGTGGAATTCAAAACAGTCTGAATTGAAACCAATTGAAACGTGCCAAGAGGAATCAATCGTAGATCGTAGATGCCCAAGTTAATCTTGGGCAATTGGCGGCGATGGATGAACCGTGTGAAAATTAACCGTCTCTACAGAAATGATGCCATTGCACGACGCCTCCAGCCGCTGCCGACATGGTACCATCATAACATGGTACCATCACATATTATCACATCCATCGTAACGACATAGACAGACACAGAACATTGCTGTGGTGCGTGATGATGGGGGAAGTCACCTTTAAAAAAATAATTATTTCTATTAAAATTATATACTTTCAATATCTACTTAGAAAGGTAAACACCCGGCGGCACCGCCATTACTGCCATTCACATTTGTGGAAGGTAGCGACATAGGTGGCCGTAAGGCATCCGTCCGCGAGTTGTAAGAGCGGTGGAAGCAAGCGAGAGCTATTAAAACCAAACCACATGACAGTGATAATGGTTCACATTCATTTGAATTTGGTTTTGGGGTTTGTTTTGATGGCATTGGTGGGTGCATTTTGTCAATATATCAGCGGCGTCTCTTCGTCTGCCTTCTCATACTAGTTTTGTTTGTCTATCCATCTAGCCCAGCTCAAACCTCTGTTCAGGTAAACAAAAGATTATCCAGACTCCTGATGTTTCTGCAATAGACCTCAACAACGAAGAACTACAACAAGCAATGGAGGAATTTGCTCTCATGTCTGATTCTGAAATGGAAGAGGCATACGCAGAAGTTCTTGAGATACTCGGTGACGACCCCGAAGCAATTGCTGCAATGAAAACTGTAATGGAGGAAGTCAGACAGATGAACGCGGATGATATAAAATCGAAACACAGGTTAATAAACTTTAACGATGAGATTGCCGAGGCAACACAAATAGCTTTGGATATGTTGTCAACGTCTGACTATAGCGTGGTTTTTGAGAAACGACATGAGATTTTGGAAGCTGTTATTGAATCTGGGAAAATTAGCTCAGAGGACGCCAAGTTGTTTAAAAGTGATTCAAAGATGTGGGAGGAATTTCTGCGAGAAACGTGGGATGAGCTTCAGAGGCAGGCTTTGGTTTCCAGTCTAGAACATTCTGAGTTATGATTCAATGGAAGATTATGATCTGTTATGATAAGTTAGGATGAGGTATGAGATCACACAGGATCACACTATTATTAGACTCAAAAAGGAAATCGATGTAACACACAAATTCTAGTCTTTCTATTGAGAGCTTTTGCTTTATACTGCTTCATGCCCGTTTTATGTCTTAATGCAGACCATGCAATCATCTCTTTATAATAATACACTAACACTTATAACTTCTTTTCTGCATTAAACTGTAACCATGCACACAACAAAATATCGCCGTGAGCGCATTCACTAAAAGAGTCCTCTAAAAGGCTCCTCCAGTATTCNATGAACGCGGATGATATAACATCGAAACACAGGTTAATCAACTTTAACGATGAGATTGCCGAGGCAACGCAAATAGCTTTGGATATGTTGTCAACATCTGACTATAGCGTGGTTTTTGAGAAACGACATGAAATTTTGGAAGCTGTCATTGAGACTGGGAAAATTAGTTCAGAAGACGCCAAGTTGTTCAAAAGTGATTCAAAGATGTGGGAGGAATTTCTAGGAGACACATGGGACGAGCTACAGAGGCAGGCTTTGGTTTCCAGTCTAGAGCATACTGAGTTATGATTCAGTGAAAGATTATGATCTGTTTTATGGTAAGTTAGGATGAGGTATGAGATCATACAGGATCACACTCCTATTACACTCAAAAAAGAAATTGATGTAACAAACAAATTCTAGTCTTTACTTTGCATGCTATTGAGAGTTTTTGCAGTTTTTGCTTTATACTGTTCCATGCCCGTTTTACCTATGTCTTCATGCAGACCAAACAATCATCTTTTCATAATCATACACCAACACTTATAACTTTTTCTGCATTAAACTGTAACGATGCACATAGCATAATCTCACCGTGAGCGCATTCACTAAAAGAGTCCTCTAAAAGGCTCATTCAGTATTCTACTACCCACCACCACCACCCGCAGCCAACTCATCCCTAGCCTTCTCCACCTTTTCATAATACCCCTTCATAATATTAGCCACCCTAACATCATCTGAATACTTATCCCCCAAATCTTTCAACATTTCCATCATCAATTCAAGTTGTTTCACAGTATAAGGACGTGGAACGTTGGGACCCTTGCGTTGAGAGTCATGATGTCCCGGATCGAGACGGCGATGGCGCAGATTCCCCGGTTGTTGTTGGTATTGCATTGTTTGCATTGGTTGTTGATATTGCATTTGCATGGGTTGTTGGTATTGTTGTTGGGGGTATTGATTGTAGCTCTGTTGCATTTGTGGTTGTTGAAACATTTGGTTTTGGGATGACATCATTTGTTGTTGTGGGGTTTGTTGAAACATTTGATTTTGTGGAGGCATTTGTTGGAAAAATTGTTGTTGTGAATTGGGCGGGGCTTGTTGGTACTGAGTTTGTGATCCATAGGGCATTTGGACTCCTGCTCCTTGAAACTGTTGTTGAGTTTGATCAAGATACATAGTCTGTAATGGCTTTTCTGGTGGTTGTTGAGTCATTTGTTGTGTATTAGAAGAAACAGCTGCATTCATATCCATCGCGGGAGCTGCATTTGTCTGAGCTGGAGGAGCATTTGCAACATTTGGAACTGAACCAACGGCAACCTTTCCTCCCAGTTCTTTTTCACTTCCAGCCTTTAGTTTCTCTAATTTCTCAATTTGTTGTTTTTGATGCTCTGGTGGTTGGTTTTTAACAACTGCCTTCCATACGCAGGCAACACTCTCTTTGTCAATAACTTCAACACCTTCAGCTCGGCCAAGAAATTCGCTGAGGCCTTTAGTTACCTCTGCACCTATCAGATCATCAGTAAGTCCCTCATATGTAATGACATAGCGGTTGTCGGGTGCAATACGGTCCATCCAGTAGCTGTAAGGAATGAGAAGTGAACTATTAGCAATGTGTCAACTTCAGTACAATTACCAAACCAAAACTCACACATGAAACTTCTTATATTCCCTAATCTCCTCTTCCAAATAAGTATCCCTCCACTTAATCCACTCCTCCACCGGAGCCCTCTCCGAATGCACAGGCAAATGATTCCTCATTTCATAAATATGATTAAAAAAACTCGGTATACTCTGCATAGGATTCCTAACCACCAAAAAGGCTCGTTGGATCTTATCATCAAACTCTGGTAATATCCCATTACTCTGGGGATAATGCGTTTTAACCGTAACGACTTTCTCACCGCGTCCGTTGTTGTTCCAATCGTCACCGGTTTCGAGGCCCGTTAAGGCCTCGACTAGGTTCCAGGTCATGCGGGCTCCGCAGCCGGGGTAGGAGGCGGCGTAGGTTATTTGGATGTTGGGTGGGGGAGGTTTGGGCCAGGTTATTTTACAGCCGCCGTTGGGGAGGGCTTCGGAGAGGCGACGGTGGAGAAGGGGCGGATTATCGATGTTGTTTGGTGCGTTGGGCGTGGGTGTTGGGTTGTGGTGATTTCGAAGGGTGAGGAGAAAAGCGCCGATGGCGAGTGTTCCCAGAGTTAGGTGACTGAATTTGATTCCGCTGGCCATGGTTTGAAGAAGGTGATGGGATGCTATCGCTGTGCTGGCTATCCTCTGCTTGTGTTATTCTGTTCGTTGTGGTGCATATATGCGGCAGTCAATAGGCTGGATTTAATGGCGGCCCCTTCTATCTGCTTTCTGGTCAATCGTCGATATGGTTGGTGGTTGGTTTTGAGGTTGGTTGTTGTCTGTTGTTGCAAGTTGTTGTTGGTTTTTTGGTGTCGGTGGCGGTTGGCGGTGGAGTCGGGGAGTCATGGGTCATGGGGGTAAATACGTAAGGTACGGGGTTATTGTACTTTTTGCAAAAGACATTTTGGTCATAGGATTTTCAATGAGAGAGTCAACCAAAAATATTGAATTCCTACTTAGGATTTGAATCCGTGACCCATCTGGGTCTTTTTTGAGAAGCATCGAAGAAGACTGCCGAACAAAGTTGAATTGAGGAGAAGACACTAATTTGTTTTTCCTCTCTGAAATCACAAATCACGCCTCTCTGATATCTTTTGATTCTACTCCTACTTCCTTTTGCGCTCCTCATCATTTTCACTGAGGATATCCGTGAGCGCTCGTCAGGTTATCCGTGAGGTTCATTGTGATCATAAATGATCAACCTAGAACAATGTGCAAAAACGGCCTACGTCATACATTTTACTTTTCCGTTAGGCTTGATCAAGTTATCCAGTGAGAATCATCGGGAGCAGCGATGATCGCCAAAGAACCTTCTAAAGTTCCATATGACGTCATTTTTATTTAACAATTTATCCGTGAGGCTTGATCGATTTATCAGTGAGAGTCATTTTAGAACAGAAATGATCAATCATGATGCTACAATGAGGTGGTGGCAGAACACGCTCACTGATAATGTGTAAATGAGTGATTGGTGTGACATTTTAAATTCTAACGGCAGAACTTCAACAACGGGATCTAAAAAATATATAGAAAGTAAAAGGTAAAGTCGGTTCAATATTGCCACCTATCTGTAAAAGATACCCTTGGGACAATAAAAGATACCGATGAGGGCTATTTAGTACCAGGAGTCTAAGTAGGAATTAGAATGGAAGCAATATGAAAGATATCAGAGAGGCTTGATTTCAGAGAGGGAAAACAACCTAATGTTTCACCTGTGTTTCTTCGAACTGGCGGGAACCCCTCGTTTATAAAAACCCTTAAGACGAATAATTTCAAGATTAAAACGGACACTAACTTTGTCCATGTTATCAGCCAATCTCAAATTTGCAGAGGCTACAGACTTCTGACTTGTTTGTAAGATTCAATTTTGTTAGGCCAGCCGCTAACAAAATTGTCAAACGATTATGGTCGACATGCTCATGGGCATAATCTCAGTCGGAAAGCCACCATATTACTCCACCATCTCTGGTTAAGCCCTTCAATGTGTTTACTAATCTGAAATGTATTTGTTGTCAGTTGGGTGTTAACAGTGACTTTTGCAGTCATATAAGTACAACCACATGGGTGGATTGTTTGTGTGTTATTGTGTGTGATGATGACAATCATCTCTCTCATTCAACTCATTAATTCTTAACCACTGTTTTAACTTCAGCCAGCCAAACTATCACCCTCGTTTTGACCTTGTTCAAAACGATAACAACCCTTCAATTGATAGGCTTGTTGCCACTATCATGCAGTCGCCTTTTTGCAAAATAATTTCACCGTCACAGGCCAATTACTAACGGATAAAGTAGACAAAGGGGTTGCAGTTGCAACCTTGAAAGAGTTTGCTCCCTTTTTTCTAACATTGTTGACACTGTCCAGCAGTGATCGCCTTGCCTTTTTTCTAACATCGACAACTTTGTTCAGCAATGGCTATACCGTGACAATTCAATTCAACAGTGAGTGCATTTTAATATTCTTTTTATTTGTTAAATTCTCATGCATCAAATGTTAACGATGATCACCAACCCCCTTTCTGTTAAATGACACACCAATATGAGGAGTCTTTTCTGGAGGTTGCATGTCCAGCAGCGGCCACACTGTGACAATTCAATTCGACAGTTAGTGCATTTTATTTTTCTTTGTTCATCAAATTCAAACATCGATGATCACAAACCCCCTCTCCTTTAAATAACACACCACCGTGAGGCGTCTTTGCTGGACGGGCCATGGAGGTAGGGAGTGGAGACAAAGAGGGGGGAGAGTATGTAGAGCCAGAGTGCAGTTGAGAGAGTTGTGTTTAGCCACATGATAACCAACTTCGATTAATTGTCTTTCAAGACGCGCATAATCTGCATGTTTTTCTTTTCAATTGAAAAAATACAATCAAGACATTATTATTAATGCAACAACCAATCAACGAATTAGTTATGGTAGTATGAAATATAAATATAACCAATAATTCTAAATCAAATCAACACTATGGATTATCTTTTCTTTCATTTACATTATTTTGTACGAATATATCAAAGATATTATTAATTGATTAATAAATACATCATTATCAATTTGATTTTGCTTTGCTATTTTCTTTCCATCAAAACCTGATTAACGAGAGCTGCGAAGATTTGTACAGAAATCGGTCATGGACAACAATTGCAGCAAAATAAGTGTGATAGTTGGTTGAGGCCGGGTTGGGTTCATTAAATTGTTCGGCCGGTGGCGGTAGGTCGTGGGTCGTGGTTGTGTGTTCTCATTTGTTTGTTCGTTCTAAGGTGTTTTGGCATTCAGTACTTTTGACTTGGATGCATGCATCGATACACAATACACAAGTCAATACATAGACTTCAACACCAACTTGTTGATATTCAAAGTCAAAAGTACAAAAAACGAGCGGAGTGAACAATTCTTAGTCAAAACTTGTCGGGAAAAACATTTGTCTTAAAGGGCTATAGATATTTGGCGCCTAAAAGGTGCCGTTATATGATAGCCCCTTATAAGGTTGGGCAGGTACCTCTGTAAGAGTGAGGTGTCCATGTGCGAGACCACACTGAGCTAGTGTACAGTGGTTCACTTACTAATCCGCTCTAGAGAATTTTTGGAGCAGCTTATATTGTTTGATTGAGTGATTTTCTTTTGGCCACAATGGCAGTCATTTTGTGTTTTACAATAATCCTGTAAACGGGGTAAAATTGCATTCCTACGGGAGGTTTGTGGGCATGCCATATCATATTACTCCGTGATTGGATAAAATGAGAACGGTCGCATAGCGGCTTAATTTGTGAGCGGATTAGTGAAAGAACCACGGTACATTTGAGATCAAGTGTCCAACAATGGATAATGAAAGTTGAAGTTTTAGACGTAGTTGGTAGGATAAGAGCCTAGGGCTTAGGCCTCATCCATACCATAAGGTTTCATTACCCTAAAACACCATGGTTCATACATCGGTGTAGTCAGAGTGACGTCCATGGTATGTTGCCTTGTCCATGTCACAGCAAAACGTGAGCGTGTTTTCATACCATCATACCTAGGTCGCGCCTCACTCTGATATGAAGGATTCAAACGCTTGAAATAAGATTTGAAATCATGCCATTTGCAATTCCGTGAAGTCTGTTCAATTCCCCCGTGCTAATCCTTCAAATACCATTTTTATTTCTCAATATAAGTGTATGATTACACTGGCAAAAGGCCACAATTGTGCTCCAAATAGCAAGGCTCATATTCATCTTGAAATGCTGAGAGGATTTAAGTAAGATGAAAAATTAGAGGTAGGTCCTGATCTCGTCTTGCCACTTTGGTCTAAAACGAAATTATCCTGGGATCGGACCACTCGGGACGGGATTTTTCAGGACAAGACAATCAATGTAAAAGGAATTTGTCCTGTACCCAGGAGCAAATCCCGGTCGGGACCTACCCCTGGCCTCATCTGCTTTATCTGGATACAAATCTGTTCAGGAGAGACACCCTTCATTGACATAATCACACCTAAAAACAGTAGACTCCGAAACACCACACCCTAAGTGTAGAGCAATTAGGGCTGTTGGGGTTTCCCCTACTTATCTGCGAGTATTTTCTCTAGACATATGATTAGATAGGGGTCTTGGACAATCTTGGACAGCGTTTTTTAGCCGTGTGACATAATATGCATCCCTTTGTCCTTGTAGCCAGTCTCTGTATGAGAATCAAAATGAGGCAAATACTTCATGTGTCCCAATTATGAAGAAAACCTGATGGGTACAAATTCAGACATAAATTATGTTTTCGAAGATAAAATTATAAGGTTTGGTTTGGATGCAAGTCAGTCATAAGATGATATTTTTACCATTTACTTGAGCATTCAAGTTCAAAACAGTCTCTGAGAAGTGTGCAACACAAACACACCTCTGCTTCAATGGACACAACCAATATTTGAAGAGGCTTCAATAACAAGCTAGCCAAGACTATTAGGACTGCTTGACTTGTTTGGGCAACTAGTCTTCTCCACACCTCATCACACCACCAGTAGGTAACTCGACAAATATTCCCAGGTAGCTGAGTTTTAAGAACACGCGATTGCTCTGGACGTTGAAAAAAGATTTTCGTTATCAGTACCTAGTCTACAATTCATCTCCCTTGCCTTCCTTGTTACCGCCACCACCAGTGTAAGCACTACCCCCAAACTCCTCAAACGTAATGTAGCCATCTCCATCCGGATCGGACTCTTCCCAAAATCCCTCTGGCATTTCCTGCCCAAGTGCAGTGAATGTCGCCGCAAGTTCATCTTTGTTTATTTTGCCATCTTTATCTGTGTCTATTCTCTGAATCAGGTCTTCTATTTGTTGTCGCTTTTGCTCTAGTTGTATTTGTTGTGATTGAAGCTTCATTTGTTCAATTTCTTCTGGTGTTGGCTCCTTTGGTGGTTCCTCGCCTCCTTTTGGACCTGAGATTCAGTGTGCGGTTATAATGGATTCGTCAATTTAGGATTTAAGTTTCTTAATCAGAGTCGTGATGATGTGAACCAACATTAATGATTGAAAAGTTGACGTACCCGAGAACTCATGCCATGAGATAAAACCATCATCATCCTTATCTTCTTCGTCCCACAATGCATCCAAATCAATCTTCTGACCTAATTTACCAAAGTAAGTTGCTGCTTCGTCTCTACTAATCTTCCAATCTTTATTGGCATCAATCTTGATAAAGTCATTAGGTATGGGCCATTGTATATCTAAAATTTCAACATCATATCGTAACGTTGTATCACCGTAGACGCCCTGTTGAGGTTTACCGGATCGTCCGTATCCTAAAGACGGTGGAACTACAATGTACGCCGAAGCTCCCCTGCACAATCCGAGAAGTCCTTGGTCTAGCCCCGCTATGACTTTACCCTGTCCAACAGGAAATGATGGTGCAAACCCAAAGTCATGCGATGATTCGATTTTCTTTCCAATCACATCATTGACACCGGTAGAACTTTCGTCAATTGTCACTGTAAAATGAAACCCTGCACTGAAGTTCTCTTCGATTTTCATAGGCTTAGAGTCTTTGCTTAGGTTTTTGTTCGTACATTTCTTGGGTCCCTTGTAGACTGTTACTTTGACATCGTCCGAAGATGATAATACCAGTGTTATTGTGATGGGTGATATTAGAAGAAGAGTGGTGAATAAACAGCGGTGCATTTTGGATATTCAAATAACAATTTCGTCAGCCGGCAAGGGCCAAGCGGCCAAGCTAGCTGCTCATTTTAGTATGCAGGTGCATGGTTTGGGTGCACTCTACTTCAGAGTAGAGCACTCTACTTCGGAGCCATGTGGCCATGAGCCATTCTGCCTATGTTAGGCCTGCACTAAAAAAGGTGTTGGCAGTACAGGCCTGACATAGCCAGAATGGCTATGTTGAAGAGTAGTAGGTGTTCGTTGAGTGGAAGGGGGGGAGGGAGTTTGCTATGATGAAAGAGTGTCTGGTAAGTACTTTATTTGATCATCAAAGAAGACTCCAAAACCATATGTGTCTCAGCCTTCATTACCTCCTCTACACGAGAACGAAAGTTCAAGGCCTACATCTTTATCAGGAATGGTAAACTCTACTTGAAGCATAATTCTTTGACGGAGGATTGTCCTTCATGTGCAGCCATGAAGGCTATGGGGGTAGAGAGTGATTTGGAGTTTGTCCAGTCTGTCAGATTGGAGCCGGAGGTTGTTGACGTTCTAGCACTGAGCTTGGAGGATCCGGTGAAGCTTGGTATAAATGAGTGAGTTCAGTGTATGGTACGATCTTCTATATTTTCCTTACACTGCTGATTGAAATGACAACAGTGTTGTTGACA
>JALLAY010000464.1:0-15173 GCA_036939635.1 Cyclotella baltica | reverse complement strand
CCTCGTCACCTCGCCAAGCGACGGTTTGAACCAGAAATAGTGTCACTCCCTTGGTGTACGTTTGAATTTTCCAAAGTCCCATAAAAAAACAAGTGCTCGCTAACATGTGGCAACCTTTGAGTGACGCCGATCAACGACCGAGCCAACCTCCTACAATCAAACCACCATGGCCGATCCGCCGCCGCCGAACCCACACATCCAATTAATTTAGACAGTCAATCTGAATCGTCAATAGAATCAAAGTTCATTCAACCGTTTGACTCCATTGACGATTCAGACGGACTGCTACAATTTGGTCCCATCCAATTGTAACAGAACATCGAGCAGCATCCAGCAAACCGTTCCCATTGGTTGGCTGTTGGATGCTGAATGTTTCCAATTGGATCAAAAATATTGAATCAATTGCAACGAACGTCGTCTGCCGTTTTGGTGCAATTGATATCATCCGTGTCCTACTTCCCCCCATCAATTTCCGTTGGATTGAAAATTGAAATGAACGACGAAGCCCGTTTGTCTCAATTTACAATCTAAACGATCACAACAATCAGCCTTATCGTTATTTTCAATTGTATATCGAATCAAACGTTTCGGGCAACAACTGATTCAATAGACAATTGAAAATGGAACAATTGATCTAACCCTCTGTCAATTGGATTGAAAATAGAAACGAAGGGGTGTAGTTGTTCATTTCAATCCAATTGAAATGGCAGCAGAAACAACCCGTCCGTTTCAGTTAAATGGATCGATAAAAATCAAAACCATCAATTGATTCACGCCGACGAGCTTAATTGTTCCTAGCTTTTTCTTGTTGATTTACTTTGGTCTCATTGATGATTTGATGTCTTGCTTGGGTCTTACCATGTGTTCCTTGACTGTTGCTGTTGATTTCAGCAGGTGCTTCTTGACTGCTGTGCTTGAAAGTCCTGGTCACCCCAGGTAATGCTTGTTGTCAATTGACTTGCACCATGTGTCTTTTGTTGGCGAGAAACATGCTTGGTGCAAGTACTGGATCCACACAGCTCTGGTGCTGCTGTGATGTACTTGTTGGCTGCCTGCTCGTACTCGTGATGCCTTGCCTGATTTTCTTGGCGAGTTCCTTGGTTTAATTGCATTAGTTATAATCCTGTCTTCGGTTATTTCTCATCCTTGATTACCATTCTTCTTTGTTATCCAATGCATAGCTTGTCTTGTCCGTTGATCTTACCAAAAGCAAGCATTTATTTGTTGGTTGAGAGATTTTCCAAAAAGAATGAAAGGTCATTGTCTTAACCCTTTCTTTGGCTCTTACGTGCAACTGTAGCTGCCTACCAACAATCAGTATCTTTGGCCATCGGCGAATGATGAAGAGTGTCTTTGACAGCTGTAAATGCCGCTCCGTAGAAATGTTCTGTCAGGTTTTCCTGACCACTGATAACTTTTCTGCAGACCGTAAAAAGGGGGAAAACTAGGGTTTTTCAAGCCTCCCTGACATCTGACACCTGCGTTGCATAGTTGAACAAGCCATACCAAGGAGTGTCCTTTCATATCCGGGATCAAGTGTCCATGTGTTGCTGATTGCTTGAGGGAATCCTGCAGTGTCAAATTTGCAGGTGTTGGTTGATACAAGGTGCTTTCTGTTAGTGTTAGGGATTTCACACGGTGGGGATTGCTCATTGGTGAAATGATACAATCAACATGTCGAGACTGAGATTGATATACCTTCCGTATGAAAATAACTGAGTGATTTGAATGATTTGATGGACAAAAGTCTTGAATGAAAATTATGATAGATTCTGAACACAATATGTAAATGAAAAGCTTGATAACAAACACATGAAAGGTTGCAGCAGAAGAATGCATTCTGATGCAACCAATGGCCGAAGCAGAAATCACCAACGTTTGATGTCAAGAAATGGCCAAAGAACAAAATATCTTCCCAATGATAATTCTGGAAGATATGCGGCCCTGAAATATACATACAACGGGCAGATGGTCGCTCCAAAGATCCACACGTCTCTACTAACACGGTGTCCCCATATTCCCATTACATATGCTTGTATGTGGTTCTCAACCTGCTTGTGCTCTGACAGGCCTAATGTTAAGTTGACGGTGCCAGTTGTTCCTGATGTAGAAACAGTGAGTAAGGCTACTTAGGAAAATACTTACCCAGTGTCTAATAAAAAATGCAAACCCCAAGCACCAATAATTTAGTTGCTATGTAAAATGTATTTGATTCGGTGCATTGAGCCATCTAAGATGTATTTAGACTTCTGTATGAACAACAAGCTGCTTTGGTGTAAGAGTGCAATGATGTTCTTGTTTTATTCTGTCTTCTCCGTTTCTATAATCCAAAAGGACACTGTGCTTAATTCTAAAGTCAAAATCTGCCAAACGAACTTAACTTTTTACAAAAATATCTCTCCGGCATGAAGAGCATTTCAAACGAGAGACTGTAAATATTCTTTAATGTCAACCCTATAAAAACATTGCCCCACATAGAGGATATCTCATTGTCATTGTTTATATGATACCATACAAATGTAATTTTATAGTGTTTGCTCATTGTCATAAATGAAACACTATTGTGGCTTTCTTTGAGTAAATGGGGCAGAGAATGATAGTGAGTTTAGTATATGACACAGATAGTCCACGTAAGTGTAGATCCGACCTTGTAAAAGCCTGAGGTTTGCTCCCATGACTGTTATGCATGCGCATGAAGCCCTAAGATGAATAACTCTCTTGCTCCAACCAAATGCAGTGCTCATTATGTGTGTTGTCTAGAGACTTGGACTTGGATTTGAGTGTATCATTTATTATACAATTTTAGTTGGCCAGAGATGGCAAAGAAACTGGATCGGTCCTACAATATTCTCTCACAAGAAAAATATTTCTGATTTCAATAATGTGCATTGTGTGAATGTGAATTCACACCACAGATATCTTCACAATGTGATTCAAGATAAGATACCATTTCCTGTTTCGATTCAAACTCGCTTATGGTGTGTTGCCCTCGTTGAACTATCTAGATTGTCACCTTTGTCCTCCCCAGGCTGGTACCACTACCATGTACGACCATAAATGCACATTCATAGCCCATTCATAGATTCATCCCATAACACAAAATTTGGACTGTAGCATCAAGTCTTCAATGAAGAAAGCCCAAGGACAAGTACGGAAGGTGACTAGCAAGGCCCCAAGGTATGGTTTGCTTAATAAGTGTACCCATTAAGGTGTTCAAGAAAACCCTTCAAGTAGTATTTTTTCTGTTGAAATTTGCTTTTATCTACTTTCACGGACGTCGGACAGACCATTTTTTCAAAGTAAAATTTTCTGTTTTGACGAAATAGAAAATTTCTACTTTGGTTCGTGAATCATCAAAAGTCAACCTCATAGATCTTACTAATTTCTTTAATAAGAAGAATGATTGCTGCTCGGACATGAATAGAGATAAATTGACTGACAAATTTCAAAAGAGAAAATTTCATCACTAAGGGGTTTGTTGGGACACCTTATTCAAACAGGAACATCTATGTGGATGAAGTGTATTTAAAACGAGAGAGAAGAATCCCTCAAACCATGGCAACACCACTGCTGATATTCACTCACTCATACCATATGATAAAACATTTCACGACACAGAGAGTAGGTTATTGTCATTGTTTACATGATACCATACAACGGTGATTTCATGGTTCTTGTCCATTGTGGCGACTGAAATAGTATCAATAGGTTTCTCCAAGTGAACATAATGATAGCTAGTGTGGGGCATATGATGATAGTCCATGAAATTGGGTATCTGACCTTGAATAAAACTGACATTGAGGCCCTGTGGTGAATGGCTTGCTCCAACTAAACACAGTGTTGACTATTTGTTGCATTGCCTAGATTCGAATGTAAGCATATTATTTTATTGGACAAGTTTATTTTGTCGTGTAATGTATCAATAATCTGGGAAGTGCAAGCGTTGAGGGTTTCTGGAGATGGCAAAGGAACTGGGTTTGATTGGTCAAAAAAGATGTGTGATTTCAATCTTTTCCTTTTCATGTGAATTCACGTGACAGATATCTTCACAATGCGTTTCATGATTAAATACTAATTCCTATTTAGATATGTTTAGATTCAAACTTATTTTTATGGCGCGCCGCCCTCTCGGCAATTTAAAATCGGTCCGTCGTGGCAGATTGTCGCCCTCAACGACCTCGTCGCACCATGGCACCGTGGCCGTCATGGCGTAACCCTGTATAATTAACCGCATCGCTGGCACATTCATTGATCATTCACTAATTTCTCCCACAATACAAAAAAATAAACTGTAGCATCATGTCTTCAAGAAAGAAAGCGCAAGGACAAGCACGGAAGGCTGCTAGTGCCCCAAGGTATGGCTCTCTTACGTGTACCCATTTGGCTCCGTCTGATGACTACACCGTCGAAGATTGGGCGGAATGCAAAAGCTTACTTTCAATGTTTGAAGGAGTAGTGAAAGTATATCATGATTATGAAAAGAGGTTTGGAAATGTTCGTAAAGTAAGCGCGAAGAAATTCCTACCGATGATTTGGCTCCTCAAGGAACAAACCTACTCTAAATATAGCCAGTTCAGTGATTCACAGCAGCAGCTGTTCAGAGCGTTGGTTGCTGGACGAGCAACAGAGTTTGCATTGGCTGATGCAAATAAATATATCGAGCTTGATGGACATGTGATTGAGAGAGGTGTCCAGTATGTAATGTTACTGAACTATATTGAAGTGCGTGACGATAACGGAGGCGGGATAGACATAGTACAGACCTGCAAAAACCTCACTGATTTTATGCATAACTCTCGTGAGAAGGTGCGCTTCATACATAAGCGAAACGGTTGTAGCTGCCTTGACGAAGTATACTCCAAATTGAAGAAGAATCTCAAGAGGACCACTTTTTGCCGGAAGTGCTTTGTAGAGGGGGGACCGGATGTAATGAAGGTGTGTACTAGATGCAACGTCGTAGTGTACTGTTCAAAGAGTTGCCAAATTGCTGATTGGGCGGAACACAAGATATCCTGCAATATGGCAAGGGATGACCAAATCAACAGATCTGGTGGTGAAAAGAAGAAAAAGTAGTCAGCTGACTCTGATTTTATTCAGCCTTGCATTATCATCACTTACGTAGCCGGTAGAGTTTCAATCGAATTTTATTTCTCCTGCTGGCTATTCAGGGGTGCGCTTGATATTACTTGGAGTTAGAACGGAGGAAAGCTCGTCTTCCAGTTTGTAAAGTACATTCAATGTAGAGAGATGTTACCATTTGATGGATGAATTGGAATGAAGAAATTCATTCGAAATACCTTTTTGTAGAGAAAGTAAAGGGACTTTTATAATGTAAGATTTGACGAAGTTAAAGGTATGTAAGCACCCATCAATCAACTACTCCCCTCACGCACAAGGCAAGCGAGGAGCCATCGGGAGCCATCAGCCATCACCCACCGTCTCCCGCCGAAGACAGCCGACAGCTTATCTCAGCTCATAACAACGTCGCCGTCCTGCAATTGACATTGCTTCAATTTACGGCCGCCTTCCACAATCCAGTTGTATGTTTAGAATAGTTTCATAAGATGGCTCGTGTTAAATATCTGTTCACCGCGATACTTCTCCAACTAAATTCCACAGCACTTGCTCTCACCAATCCAACTCATTTCAAATCACAGCCTCTGCAGGTATGGGATGACGTTCTACCAAACCAAAAGCAAAGAAAGGTATTGCATGAATTTGCAGCCAAACAGGGACTTGGGCATGCATGTTTTAGTCGCCCTTTGAAAAATAAAGATAGTCGTAATGTTATTGAGCTGGCGTTGGATGCAATTTTAACTGAGATCGAGAGTAGTTATGATAATCAAGGTGGTGCTCGGGAAACTAAGCCTCATTATGTGGAATATTGGAGCAGACAGGAATGGCGTCACATAGGCAAGTTTTAATATTTCAGATGACCTTATTTCTTTTCGTTAGTACTTAATCATGTCTGACGGTTGATGCAGAAGCACATGCTGATGTAGACGAAAATCTAGCTAAAGTACACGACAAAGAAGCACCTACTCCCGCAGAACTCAAATCGAAATATCCATCAACCTATCATGATAGAGCAGGAGGCTTTCGCTATCCAATCAACGGACATGTATTGTACCTGCAAGTTGGTACTGATGTTAAGGGTCCAACGGTTGTCTTTCCTGGTCAGAGTTCAGGAGGTGATCTGTACGGAAAACAGCACAATACACATGCAGAGTCTACCAATGAATGCTCAAAAGACGATACACAACAATCGAAACAAGTACAAATGATATCGATCCCAGCAGTATCCGGCCGCCTACTCCGTTTCAACGGCAAAGACATTCATGCAGTACCTCGTCCCCATAATTTATGGATGCTACCATTCGTATCTGGAAGTGCCAACTTTGAACCAGAGTCTCAATGGGGGAGAAGTGTGATATTATTTAATATTTGGCCGGGTGATGAGGATCCTCCGTTAGATGTTCCTTTGGATGCAGTTGTAAACAATGAATGCAAAGAAGAAGAAACAATATCATGTAACAATTTCTCAAATTGGAAGGCGGTACCAATATCTCAACCAGATGGTCCACTAGAAACTGTGAGTCCTGATGCAAAACAATCTGTGAAAGTTTGGTTGGTGGGGAACGAACGTAGGAGAGATTATAATATGAGAACTGTCCCGTTGTTGTGCCCCATGGAAGGTGGACAGGAAATTGTCTGTGAGGCACTTGCAGAAGATAGCAAGGTTACAGAGCTGTGGCTGCGCCAACCATGTTAGTCACGAGCACCTATTCACAAAGATAATGTGTAGATGACACAGAATTTTATTAATTTAATATAAGTAACATTGCTACCTCCAGCTTTGATTCGTGTAAATTCAAATAAGTTGCAGTCTGTGAAATTGATCTGTGTGGTTAATTTTAAGAATGATCTACAAGTACAAGGCCCAACTCCTCCAACACGCCCATCATATATTCAATATCACTGCCGCCCCGCCCCCAAACTATCAACGTCCTGGCTCAGCAGTTTTGTTATACACCCACTGTTTAAACACACCAAACTAATTCTCCGGAACCTCCTCAGGAATCATATCAACAAATAACCCCTCATTCTGCAACTGCATCTTGTACAACTCCGCAAGCTCCAATTGCCACTTTCCAATCACCGAGAGTCCATTTTGATGAGCATTCATCATAACGCTGAATGCGGCTCCGTCGTCGAGGCCACAGATTGTAACGAGGCACATGGCTACGAATTCTCTTTTGTTCATGGGGTCGTTATAGAGGCTGCATAAGAGAAGATATAATTGCGTTAGATAAAAGATTGTTATTTAACAGACTGGATATGCTAGTTCTCTCACCGAACAAGCCACATAGGATCTTTCGAGGTGCTCTCGCTAGTATCAATATCTGACTTAAAATCAACCCCCGGAGATTCTTTGGTTGGAGTGGGGGCATCGATGGTGATATACAGAGGTCCAACACTTCTCATATCTTTTACGTTCACGTTCACCGATCTTGAGGGGTGCGAAACGAAGGCTGAAGTCAAGCCCGATTGGAGGACGACGAAGAGGGTTAGGAGGAGGTTGAGGGGCGAGATCATGGTGGATTTTTCGTTGGTGTTTTGCTTCGTTGCTCGGAGGATGTGGCCGCCCCTGTGCGGAGGCGTTTCTGTCCACCGTCAACCCGACGAGGGGAAGGAAGGGGAGGCCTGATATCGCCATGATCGGTAGACTTGATGTGGCAAAAGATACGTTTGACTTACCTTTTTATACGATTTTTATTATAGTATGAACTTATCAATTAAATGTAGAAAATTAATTAACTTTTAAAGGTAGACAGGTTTTGAGTGCGAAGTCACGGAATTTTACCTTTGCCACATTTGGTAGGTATGAGACGTTTCGCAGAGTCAGAGTTAAAGCTGAGTTAGGATAGTATGGACTAATGCAAGAGAATGCAAGCTTCCATTGTTTATGTAGGCACAGCAATTATTTTTTGAAGAGGATAAAGAGAGATTATGAGCAAACTCTAGTAAACAAACCTTGCCGTGACGAGACAATCCAAACTAAACCAGTAACAACAGCCCCAACACAACCAAAACAAACAAACACACTTCTAAACCCATCAAAATATTGAGCTATCATGCCCCCGAAAAGAGCAGTGACGAGCTGTCCTGCCGGTAAAGCATTATTAACCATGGCTATGGTCCGTGCCCTTTTAGATGGATCCGCAACAATGTCTGCTGCAACAAGTAACCCGTTTGTTGCATGAATTGCATAGTTTATTCCACATAAAGCACTGATTATTCTTGAAGTGAAACTTTCCACATTTACGAACGCCACATTCATCATTAGCAGATGGAAGAACAGTTCAGAGGCACACCATACAGTTGCTGCTCCAATGTGTCTATTTGCTATTGGTAATAAGGCAGATGTGATGATTCCAACGAGGCCTTGTAGGGCTAAATCAATGGAGCCAATTTGTTCACCTCGCCATGACGTCCAAAAGAAGGATTGGGCAGTGATGGCTATCCAGCCAACCGTTTGGATGGCAAAGAGTAGTACTGTTGGTTCTGGAGTGTAAATGCAACTGATTATTGATTGTAATATGTTGTGACCGTTTGAAGAATTGTCAGATTGTCTTCCTTTGTCTGATAGGATAGATAATGTCTGGTAATTTGTTGTGTTTGAAGCATGACTCAATTGCAGGCTGTTGCCATCACATTTATCATTGCATTCTCCTTTTGTTACAGGACTTTCCTTTTGCCTTTGAAGAAGTTGTTCGGCTTCATCAACTGCTGCAAATCCATGGTCATTCACATCTTGTCTTGAACCTGTATCTGTAACAAATAACGAAACCACTCCCATCATACAAAACAAACAAGCAACATTCGTCAAGATCACAGCATCAAAATGCCCGTCCACTCCATCAAGCAAACCCCAAAATCCCGAAGTTGTCATGTTAGAAGACACGACCAACAGGGCAATTAGACGTCCAACTAATTGAAACCCAGTGAACAAGGCATTGGACTCTTCACTCCGTCCGAGTGGAACAGCTAGATCATCCAATAATGCTCTTCCCGGAATCAACAGACAGTCGTAGCATATATCTGATATACCGAATCCAATAAATGATATTGTGATCACGCTGTCACTGAAATTATCATTGTCGCTTAGCCCCAAAGCTTGAGATATTGTCATGGCACAAAGTAGCAATACAACGCCAAAACACCCCCCAATACCCAAGGCAATCACAAAGACAACCCTTCGATTCAGAACATCACTCCAACGTCCCAACAATGGTTGAATCCAAAGCCCCACAGTGGGATTGCTCAAATAAATCATCGAAACGACCCATGGCTGTACACCGTGTCGTGAGAGGTACGGGACGAGGACGGCTTCGCCTGCCGCCCAGCAGTATTCGGTTGTGAAGCCGGTGGTGCATGTTGTTAGGAGGGGGAGGAATGGGAGGGTTTGTTGCGTGGCGGTGCGTTGGTTGGTGTCATTGTCAGAGTTCATGAGACATGATTTTGATTGACGACGTTGATGGTTGTGTTGATGGTCGGTTGTCGGTTTCTTCTATGTAGAGAAATCTTTTACCTTTTCAATCGAAATGAATCGAATCAAAAATCGTTTATTATTTTGAGAAAGAAAGGTAAAAAATCCTTTGATCCCGAAACCATCAATCCATCAGCAGCCATCCATCAACCTCTCCTCTCTCACGCCACTTCACCCTCTTACCCACGGTTTCCCTCCCTTTCAAAGATCTTTCAATTAAACAATGGCATCATCGTTTCCCGTAGGCAGCATTGTTACTCTTCGCAATATGGGAGAGGAACTCAGTGGAAAAAGAGCTATTGTTCGCTCTAACCCTTCTACCTCAGGTAAACAGGAAGTGCATTTGATTGATACCATATTAATCGATCAGAGCAATCTAGAATTGACTGCTACAGCGGAGGCGAATGACACTGGCAAAAAAACAACCCGGCTTCAATTTGCCTCTTCAACAAATACTCTCAACATGGAAGAAGAGGCAGAGACACCATCTCTTGCTGATGGAGATTTAATAGACCATCATCGCACCATGTTTAATCGAGAAGCATTTGGTATTGATAATAATGGCAATCCGATCGACCTGAATAAAACTCCCAGGGCGGAATCAAAAGCATTATCACAAGACCAGTGGTCGGAAATTGTTTCTGTTCTTTCAAAGTGGAAGACAATGGATGAGATTAATCAGTTGAGCAACGATGAGAAGGAACAGTACAATTCTTTCAAGGAAGCACACATAGCTGAATGGAAGGCAGAGAAGAAACAGTTTCATCGATGGCACCCAAAGTATGCAGTAGAGAATGGTGAACTTGCAAATGGAGATGTAGTCAGGAGGCTTGTGAGGAAAGAAAAGAATCATGATTCAGCTTTGCCTCGAAGGCTAGTTCTTCCAATGTTAGAATTATTTGATGTCATTCACGAGGCTCACATTCTTGGCCACTTTGGCATGGAGAGTACATACACAATGTTGTCAAAGAAGTACTATTCAGTGAGCCAAGAGATGATAACTATATACATCAGACAATGCTACCAGTGTAATCAGAAGCAACCTGGTGTGAAAGAGGTCAAAGGAGCTAAAAATAAAAAATCAAAAACAAATTGTGTCACATGAATTCCAAGATTGGTTTCAAGTCAACTTGATTGATGAAATGTAATTCTAAGGAAGAATATAATCAAGAGAAAGTAACACTTATATTAATTCAGGTAACCAATAACATAGTAAGATCATTATTATCAGGTCCAAGCGGTAAACACATTGTTATTTGCCTCGAGTTAGACTAGATCATGTTGGTGTGATGGTCAGTCACAACTAGGTTAGCGAATGGGGACAGAGACAA
This sequence comes from Cyclotella baltica, assembly GCA_036939635.1. Taxonomy (NCBI): domain Eukaryota; phylum Bacillariophyta; class Thalassiosirophyceae; order Thalassiosirales; family Thalassiosiraceae; genus Cyclotella; species Cyclotella baltica. The sequence goes on along the minus strand of JALLAY010000464.1, from coordinate 4,292 downwards.
TTTCAGCCATGGTTGAGAAATCTGAAACAAACAAAGAAAGATGTGGCCGTGGATCTCAATTTTTCTACATCCCTAAAAGACAAATGTATCATTTTTCTTATCATTACAAACAAGTTAATTACCGTATATGGCGGTGTATGAGCATCAACGGTGTATAAGCAACCCAAATGACAGACATTTAAGCATGAATGCCGGGTATAAGTCTTGACGTGCTCAAGCAATTATGGGAAACCCATACATCAATAAAAAGCTATGAATGAGGGCTTTCTAATGGTATTCGGTCATTTAATTAAAAACAGTCAGTGACATTACAAAATAAAGTTGCCCTCTTGGGCCTATATGATTCGAAACCACCTTTTCGAAAGGGGGACAAAACCTGTTGCTTCTACACCGCCATATGCGGTGGAGACATTTTCATCCTCCATTAAGCAAGAATGTTGGAATACGAGAACAATGTCATGCAAAACCCTATCACTATCTACTTTTGACACTTTGACATCTTTCAATCTTATTTTACAGTTCTAGCCAATCAAGCACAATGGCAACTAGAACACTGTCTTTGCCTGCCAAACCAGAGCACTGACCATAGAAAGTAGATTAATGTGTTCATAAATTCACTGTTACACCATTTAATACGTAGATCAAAGTTAAATCTTAACTAGTCTGCTTCAAAAAATGGAGACGTACGAATCAGAAGTTTTGACCAATGGATATCTGCTATTATAACTAGTGTTCTCTGTGCCAATCACAGCTTCTCTAACACGACAGTATCTCAACATATTTTCGATCCTCATCACCTCAAATTATTCACAAGCAAGTGAATCGTTGAAAAGAGAACATCAAGTCAGCAAGACAAGCTCAAAGGATGACTGATCCAAATCAAGACCTCTGATTCGATTAGTGCACTTGAAACCAACATTACTACTCTCATGACAACTATGAACAACTACTTTGCCACAGCGCCTGCTCCTGCTGTAGTTAGTACTGTAGCCTGCAGTTGAGCTGCTTCAGCTGTCACCTTGTCAACTACTCCTAGAACCACCAATGTTGACAATATAATCAACCATTTCACCAAGTATGGGTTTGTAATCTATGAGCATGGTACCAAGAGCCTCTACAAAAAGGATGAAGACAAGTTTGACCTGGACAGCGTCAAGGTTACAGAATTCCCGAGGAAAGTTTATGAACGCATCAAGTTGATGGGTTGGAACAGTCAAAACCAAGGCACCATCACTTACGATGTTAATGGATGTAACCTAAATATTATCTTCGATTATAGCCACATTGACATGGCCGTCGTTCACATAAAATTTCAACCATTTTATCTACTTACATGCACTAAGCATAACACGAGCTGCTCAAAACAATGCTAAGATGGTCAAGATGCTTCAGAATTCACTCACCGTGTCTGCCAAGGAATAGATTACTATCTACAAGAGCAAGTATGAGTTGGATGATGAAACAGGCACAAAGATCATCTTAGCCCTAGCATACTTCAATTTCATAATGTGCCTCACCACTCTTGACACCAAGATTTCCAGTCAAGCACTCAGGGAAGTCATCAAGGGTGTCCCAGCCTATGTTTCTACTGATGTCAATGGTGACATCACTCTCATCTGCAAAAGCTTCAATGATCACAATGTGATGTTGAAATCAAGAGGTAAGAACATTGAGGACAAGGAGGGCATTCTCTTTGAAACACATAGTTATATAACTGATGTGAAGGTCTGCAATCACATGGATGAGAAGAAATAGGCTTATTTAGAAGACATAATGACATGGCTGGTACCAACTTGCATGACATCGTATAGAAAGCAATGTCCAAGTTCAAGCTATTGAACAACTACGAGTGGAGATCACCACCACAGGAAGAGGATCAGATCATAGCACTCCAGGCTGAACCCAAATGACTCCAAACTCAATTACAGTCTACGCAGCAACCTTTAGCAGCCAACTCTCCTAATGAACCTGAATCAGCTGACAAATTCTACCCAAGGATGGTGAGAAGATGCAAATTCAAAGGTATGGCAAGGTCTGGAACTAGCGCATCTATCATGCAAAATGGTACATTCACAAGGAACAAGACGGTCGCCTTGGCCAGGCACAAGCCCATCCGGATGCGGCAGCCAATGCTCCCGTCGACTCATATACACAACCTGCAATACGCTTCTTTTCTTTCAAGTCTCACTCGTCTTCAGTCCACCTAGGAAGCCAGGACAACATGGCTTACCGCAATGGTTGAGGCACCTAACTTCCCTCTTCTCTATCTTCTTCTACCAATCTTCATTACAAAATCCATTGTCAATCGTATTTTGAAGAAGGTCATTGTCTCTGTTGCAAACTCCATCTTCACAATGATCAACAATTAAAAACACATTTATAATACCACTGGATCAAGCATCAATGGAAACAATGACAAATAATATTCCTTCAATCTACTTCCAAGCATCACTCTGATTGATTTTTTAGCGAGACAACTGTTAGATCTGTACTTGAAAAATTGCTGATCACTTCACTGCTGCACCTCGCCTAGAACTGTTTAACAAGAAGATTCTATCCGTAGTTTTTAATAAGCTGCAGAAGTTGCTTCACTCTCTTCTCCTATTCATGTGAACATTCTAGGGGACCAGTCAGAAAAAAACAGTATGTTATGCAAGCCTGTGTTAGAGGGAAACTCAAGTCAAGAGCATTAAATCTAGCATATGTGTGTGTGTTACCAAGATCAAATAAGATATTCAGTTGATCTGTAGTTTATGAAAGTTAATGTTATAATAGGTTATAATCGGTTATAGCACAAGCTAGTTTTCATCATAATAGAAACTGAAATTGTATTGGTATCGAATATCTAATATCCAATCATACAGTCTACGCTCTTATGTACATTTTCACTCTGAAACAACAGCACATAACTCGACTAGAAAAATCATCTGGGGTGGTTTTGGTCACTGTTACTTTTTTATTTAGAGTAGTAGAGGAACATCTCCTAGATGAACATCTTTGTTACTGCTAAATAAGCCTTTTGCTCTTTTGCTCTTAGTTCAATTGTTTTTGAGTCATGAGAATTTTAGCTGAAGCCATGATTGTATTACTTAGGTATTAGGTGAAAGTTAGTGGAGCTTGAAGGGTTGTTGGTTGGTTGTTGATGTTGTTTTTGGAATCCAATTTAGGCTCTTTTTAGTATTTTGATCACGCCTAAGCGCAGTAAAAGTAGTTTTGGCATGAATTACATTTGTACCATAGAGTTGAAACTTAGGATTCACAGGGAAACAAACTATTATGTTACACATGGATAGGGAAGTGTTATATTTACCTCTTTCCTCATTTCACTTGGTGCTATGTATTATTAAGAATATCTAATATATTGCTACATGTACTAACTCCTAAAGGCTTGAAATGTATGCCAGCTCAACGGATTTTTACTCACTTTTAAGCAGTGTATTGCTGTCACAAGCATGATGCCTGTAGATACTCCAGATGATTCAATCCAGTAAAAGGACAAGGAGTTGTTCATTTTTATATGTTTTCTTGATTCTAAATCATTGAAACACAAACCACTGCCATAGAGTAGAAGTTTATAACTCTACGAAGCAGCTCGACAACACTCTAGTCAATTACCTTCAATTACGCATTAAATACCTTTACTATTAGAGCTAAGTACAAGTTCAACAAGGGTTATTGACTTTAATTAGTCACTGGCGAAATGTTCATAATGATGTAAAGTCAATAAACTCGAGACTCAATTAAGCTAAACTCAACCAAATGTGAAGTAGAAAGTAATGTTAATTTACAAGTATTCAGGACCTTTGCTGTATCACCCATGTATGGGCATTATATCCCTCAAGCCTTCATGTACATCCTCGCTCTGAAACACCGATGCACAACTCGGCTAGAAAAGTCTTCCTTTGGTACTTTAATGGCTGTAGCTTTTTTACTTGAAGCAGTAGAGGAACGTCTCCTGGAAGCACATCTTTGTTGCTGCTGAATAAGCTTTTTGGCCTTTTGCTCTTTGTTCATTTGTTTTTGGGCCATGAGGATTTTAGCTGAAGCCATGGTTGTATTACTTATTGGGTGTAAGATAATTGATAATTGGGCTGGAAGGTTAGTTGGTCGATGATGTTTTGTTTTGCTTTAAAATTTATGACCAAACTTGAGGTGTTTGAACCGAGATATTGTAGAGGCTTTAGGGGTCTTGAGGTTTGAATGTGTTCGAGGTGTTTGAATCGACAAGAGTCTTGAACATCAAGATGTGGAAAGAGCCAAGCTACATCATTGACATGACATGACACATCAAG
>JALLAY010000463.1:0-15197 GCA_036939635.1 Cyclotella baltica | reverse complement strand
AGGAAAAAGTAGATTTTTTTTACTTAGTAGCATTTAAGGTGCGTTACCCCCCATAACAGCCGACAGACACCGCCACACAGAACCATGTCAATAACCCTCTCAGTCCTGTACTACAAACGCCAATCCAAAATACACAAGAGTGGTAAAGAAGATGGAGTTTTGACAATTAGTGAGGGTGGTTTGGTTGTACTGCGGCGGGACGATGGCGGGTTTGGTTCGAATGTAGACGGTTTAAATGGCGCGGCTGATTCGAATAACGGCGGGGCGGGTGGATCCAACGGTGGTTCTAACAACGGCGTGGCTGGGAAATCCAACGGCACGGCTGGTTCAAACGGTGCAATTAACGGTGGGGCTAGTGGCGGTGCGGCGGCTCGAACAAAGTCGGCACTGAGTCAAAGCGACGACGAAGAAGAGGAAGAGCAACAATACACTTCGAAAAAATCGAAATGGAACGCCATTCGAAAGAGTATCATGAGTACCAAGGGCAAATCCAAAGGCAGCTCGTTCAATGGCAGCACGTCCAACGCATTCAATAATAAAGGGGGTGGGAGTAAAAGCGGAACGATCTACAGCGGCACCCACAGAGAAATGATCAAACGAGCATTCAGTGATGGTATTGTTGAAGATGATGTTTTGATTGTTGGTCCTTGGGAGTGTCAGGTTATTTCTATTGGTTGTTCAACAACATCAACTGGAAAGCCAGTGGCCAAGCAGACACTGAGCAAGACGACAGTGGTGAAGAAGGCGGTTCGTGCCCCGCTCACATCGCGTAAGAATCCAGTATCAACGGCAAATGGGGTGAAACGGCCTGTTAATATGGGGGCAAACATTGGGGTCAAGCGGCCCGGGAGTGTTTTAAGGGGGCCAAATAAGGTGGCCAAAACCGCAACAGCTTCTAAAATGACAACATCATCAACAGCAGTGAAAACGTCGGCATCTACTTCTTCAACAGTAGGTACGTTGAAAAAAGCGGGCAAGATGAAAAAGGACAAAAATGGAGAATGGTTCCTTGATGATGAGTTGGAAGAGACCACACCTGCTGCAGCTACAGTTGCAGCTGCTAGAATCCCACCGTTGCTGAAAAAGAGAGGACCGCTAAAGAGTCTAAAGAGCAACTCTTTGAGTGTCAAACCAATGGCCATTGTCAAGTCCACCAACAAATCTGCCAACAAGCCATCCAGCAACAAGAAAACTGTCACCACAACCAACTCTTCTACCACTGCCAACACATTATCAAAAGACATTTCAATACCAACCTCCATTCAAAAAATATTGCGTCCACATCAAAAGGAGGGGATTGAATTTTTATGGGGGTGTGTTACGGGTGATTCGGTGGAGATGAGACGTGTTTATAATGATAATATGAGTAAAGAGGGTGGTGGAGATGGAGAGAATGGAGGTGGTGGTGGGGGGAATGGAGGGAATGGTGGAGAAGTGCCAAGGGGTGCAGTATTGGCGGATGAAATGGGATTGGGAAAGGTGAGTTAAAGCTGCTTTTGCCGAGTCTTAACAAGTATTCATTTATACTGATTTTATTTTTACTGTCCTTGAAAATAAACTCAAATCTCTTATCGGTGTTGAAACCACAACATGTGCCTATCAGACGCTCATGACAATATCCACAATCTACGCCCTACACCGCCGCAACCGCCAATGCCGAACAATCGTAATCTGCCCCTCCTCCCTCGTATCGAATTGGTCCAAAGAATTTGACAAATGGTTAGGCAAGGCTTCGTATCCCAAACGAGTAGCGGTACGTTCCGGTTCCGAAGAGGGGATTCGGAGTTTAAAGAGTTTTGTGTTACAGTCTTGTGCCGAGGTGCTTATACTAAGCTATGAATTGTTTCGATTGCACGTTGATATTTTGAAAAAGTCTAAAAAGATTGGATTGTTGGTGGTGGATGAAGGACATCGTCTCAAAAACACTTCGGGAAGTCAGACATTGTCGGCATTAAATTCGCTCAATGTAGAGGCACGAATACTCATTACGGGTACTCCGATTCAGAATAATTTGAGCGAATTTTACACCGTGGCCAATTTCGCCTGTCCGGGTATACTCGGTGAATTAAAAGAGTTTCGAACTTTATATGAACGACCCATGGCGGCGGCGAATAAAAAGAATGCCACGAGGGATGAAAAGGAGAGAGGAAGGGTGCAAAGTATGGCGTTGGAGGAGATCACAAAGACGTTTTGTTTGAGACGGTTGCAGAAGGATGTGCTGAAGAGTTTGTTGCCGCCGAGGACGGAGGTTTTGTTGTTTTGTCGTCCTTCGGGGAGGCAGTGTGAGGTTTATGAGGATATTTCGGATAGGGCCAATAAGTCGAGTGTTGGGGGGAGAGAGGAGAATCCGCTAATGTTGCTTACTGAGTTGAGGAAATTGTGTACACATCCCTTGTTGTTGGAGAAGGAGTCATCGACTGTTGAGGATGAGGTGGCGTTGTCGGGAAAAATGGTGGTGTTGGATGCTTTGCTCGATTCGATTCGTGAACATAATCCTACTGATAAGGTGGTCATTGTTTCCAACTTTACCTCTGCTTTGAGTGTGATTGAATCGTCCATTTTGCGCAAGAAGAATCTACCGTTTGTTCGGTTGGATGGGACAGTGGAGTTATCGGCACGGCAGCCCATGGTGGATTCCTTCAATAATGGGTCTGTGAATCATTCATTTGCGTTCTTGTTGAGTTCAAAGGCGGGAGGGTGTGGGTTGAATTTGATTGGGGCCAATCGTCTAATTATGGTTGACGGTGAGTGCACGCAGGTTATGCTACAATTCTGTTGGTATCATTTATTTCATGTTTACCAACTCTTGCCCTGTTTTGTATTTACAGCTGACTGGAATCCAGCAACTGATCAACAAGCAATGGCTCGAGTGTACAGGCAGGGCCAGACGAAGCCGTGCTTCATCTATCGCATGTTTACCACTGGAACCGTTGAAGAAGGTATGCTGGATGACTGACAATAAGGATACCCTCTCACCTTGTGGAATTCTATCAATCTCACGCACCTCTGCATCTTTATTTTCAGTCATCTACCAACGCCAGACCCAAAAAGGGAATCTCGCCCAACTTGCCAACGACGGCGGCAAAACCAAATCAAAATCAAGCTTCACGCCAGAAGAACTACGTGACTGTTTCACTCTCAAACAAGGATGCAAATGCGACACCAAAAACAAACTGGGCAGCAAATGGAGTGACTACTCCGGTGTATCATCACTTCACACACAGGGATGCACTGATCAGCCTTTGTTGGCAGTTTGTGAGGATTTGGCTGAAACACTTTCGTTTGTTCGGGTCGTGGACGATGAGCCGGTGATGGAATATGACAACTCGTCTGCAGATGAGGATGAGGCATCTTTGGAGGATGCTTCGTCAAGTGAGGAATATGAAAAATTAGTGTACAATGAAGAAGAAGATTCAGCTTCGATTGGTGAATCATCTTCGGAAGAAGAGGAATTTGATGGATGAGTACATACCATTTTACTTATGAGAGAAATTTGATCCCTTTGGAAGAGACCATGTTTCCAATCAATAATACCTTTTCAACTTTACCTATACATTCATTTGGATGGTCTACCAGTAACATAAATTTACTTATGATTGAAATGCAAAAGTTTCCAAGCTTGTTTTTGTATCATACTAAAAGCTGAAGGATGCACTTCAAGTAGCAATTCTTTGTCTTAATTTCGCAAGACATAGAATCAGTCTTATTCAAGTTCTGACAAAACCGACTAAATGCTGTAGTGCTCGTACTCTTGCAAGTACTTAATGTCTTGTCCAGACATTGGGCAGGGCAAACCACACAAGGTGGTGGACACTTCCCTGTTGGAAGTCCATCTGTCTTTGCAATAGCTGTTCCATTAAGGTGCAGAGAATTTGGCATTTCAGTAAATGGGGTTATCATTCTGTCAACCTGCACAAGTCTAAGGCAGAGGCTGCTGGCGGTATCTGCCGGCAATGATATGCATGGCATGGGTATTGTTTGTAGCTACATATGCTCTGGACCAACAACACGCTTTAAGAATTATCTGAAATTGAGTTGATGTGCGAAAGACATTAAATATTGAAAGTTAAGGAGAAAACTGGTTTATTTTCTTTTAAAACTAAAGGAAACAAAGCCTATTGACATTTTGGAGGGCAATTATATTTTATTCATTAAAGACTGTTGTTACATTTTTTAATGAAAAACAGTTTCAGCCGACTATATTAAAAACCCCTGATACTCAAACACGTCAATCAACAATGAGCAAAAGCAAAAATCTGTTGCTTGCGTCACAATTCAAATTTTGTAGAAATCAACAATCAAATAGAAGTGATCAACCATGGCTGATCGGAACCTTCTACATCCCTCTCATGCAGAGTGTGATGACAGTAATTCCTGCAATGTATCAAATGCTGCCAATTATCTCGAGGAAATGAATCTTTCAGTTCCAACACAAAAAAGAGATCCAAATATTTTAATTGCCTCTGCATCTGCATCGGGGAATAAGATTTCTTCCGCAGAGGGTGTTGGAAATAAATTCAGCAGTGCTTCAAATAATTTGGTAACGGAAAGCGAGGCAGGAGTCTCCTGAGCAAGCGGCTGTACTGGTTCCATCACAGGAAGTCTATCTAATCATTCTGAATCCTACATTTCAAAACTTCATGATGATTGCAGCGTCTGGTGAAGTTAAAAATAATCCACCCCTCTGTGATGCAGAATAACCAACTTTCAATCCCAAATGGAACAATCCCCAAACCTTATCCAACCCATCCTGAAATTACTTAAGTTATAACCTAGATCAAAGCGGATTTCTTTTCGAAGAAGTTTGATGCTGATGCAAAAATGTGTCAAAGTAGTATGTTGAGGCAGGAGTGAGACATATGCGGATGGTGACAAAATCTGATCCAAACTACATCAATTGACCATGTTCAACATGATAACACATGAACAATAGCAATTCCCACAGGGTAACCACCTACAAACCATGATAAATCCTATCTCCCTGCACTTCTGGGCCTACTCCAGTAGTATAAGCAAACACCCATACTTCCAAAGAGTCGATCGGAGAATCATTATCAGTGACATCTCCATCAAAATCACCTAGGCCAACTGGTTCGACTTAAGAAATTAATGTTTGATCATCTAGATCCACACACTTGTAAAAAGACCAGTGTCCATTATGAAGATAGTAATGTCAGGCCAATGCAGCTAAATAGAGCTGTGAACCAATGTTGATTTAGAAGGAGTGATATATTTATGATAGGGATAGAAAAGCTAGTGGACACCAGAAGGGATGTGTTTCAGTTGATAAAGTGCCTGGAGGAAATTTTCCTAATCTTTAGGCTGTCATTTTGTATCACAGGGACCGAGGAACGAGGATTCCATCTGTAATTGATTTTGATGGATGAAGAATCCTCAATCCTAGATATGTCAGCAGAGTCTGCAAGGCTGTGATTAAGTACGTACCAGGAGGAAGTACGAAGTTTAGTTAGTGACTTGAAGAGTGAGTTGTACAACAAAGTGGTCTGATGGGAACTCCATGCATTTGCATCTTTGATCCAAGTTCGAAGATTAAAATATAAAGTTCCAACTTGATGCGATGATAACCATCCTATACTCAAAAATTGCGTGAACGAAAAGAAAGGAATAGCATCAAAATTTCCTAGAATATATGTCAAAGATATGAGAACAATGATTTGCGTGACAGAGTAATTTGCAAAACAATGTTTCCGAAAAAAAAACCCATAAATGAATCAAGTTCGAAGTGCATTTTGATGTGAACTTTTTTGAAAGTTGGTATCATTTTGGACAGAAAAACTTGAATTGCCAAAGTTTTTGGCATTTCAAGATAGTAAAGTCAACGAAAGTTTGTACATGGTTCTCACTCCACCAAGACCAGTTGGGCGCATCCAGGATTGATTCAAAGTTGGAACTCCGTCCTTGTACATAATTAATCACAACCTAATAGTTGCATGAGGATTAAGGAGGACCACAATACATACAGATGAATTAGTATTAAAAAGGAGTTCACATAAATACGGTTATGGTACACTTGCTTCCAGGAATTTGATGACCGTTAGATGTGTCAGCCAATAAGACAATTGGCGCCAAAAATTAAGGTTGTTCTCTCATAAAAATCATCATAGAAATCAATTTAGTTAGGATGTGCCTAATAAAATCTTCCATCCCCAGGATGAAAATCCTTGTGTACATCATATCTCGAGGTTTTGGCAAATCCTTGAGATGTCTGCATCTCGAGGATCGAGGTTTTTTGACATATAAAGGTAAAAAACCTCAATCCTCAACGAACAAAGGTTCAAAATCAAGGATTTCCCGCACGAGGATCAAGGTTCGTCATTGATAGGACTCAGATGTCCCTCACGGTACAAAATGGCAGCCTTAGATGGGAGACACTATGGTTTAAGCTTTCTTTGTGGGTTGTGAAAACACGTATGACAAACTTTTATCACTATTCAAAGCTGCTATGGTTTGTTTCTCTTTTAAGGCTCTTGTACAATAATCAATATGTCTGCAACATCCCTTTACAACTATTTTTGAGCCTAAATTGTCGACCAGTGCTAAGAAATGATTTTTCTTACTTGTTGGACCATGTGGTGGGTTTGTCTCCTTTGGTATCAGTAGCATTCCGCATTGGTTGAGCCCAATGCATTCCCTCTGCTCTTTGTTTCGATGTAATAAATCAATTGATTGAGGACATTTGTGGCTATTCTTATTTATCCATCCTGGTGACATTGTGGTGTATTCCAAATGTGAGGACATGCCTTACACAAATTATAGAGCCACATACATTGATTGTGTCTTCAATATTGTCATTGTCCCAATCGATGGAATTCATTATTTTGCTCTGTTGTTCAATTTTACTTCAGAATTGTCAGTGAGTGAATAACCTTTCATCCTACAGGTTGCCATGATGAGAAAAATGGCGGGAGAAAAGAACTACTAGAGATGAGATAGGTAATAGTAACACTAGAAAACAACAAACAGTGCCATACATAGCAGTGGACTCAGCAGCAACATCAACAGTCATTGAACATGAGATGCGCAACATGACACGATGTAAATCGAAGTACACCCAAAACTGGTGACAAAACACTACTAAATAATGAATTGCGGCTACCGGTAGCTCTAGTGCAGGTTGCCCCAAGGCTAACAACAAACTCATTACCTCTCATTACCAATCATGAAAATTAACATTTGCAAACTACACAACCACAAACATGAAGTCAATATCATTGACAATGAGATTGTCAAACTGAACATTCAAGGTGATACAATGATAAAAGGTTGGAGGTGCCCCATGGCAAAACTATGGAGGATCACTGAAGCAGGATTGGTCCAACCTGAATACGGACACATCATTAATGAGAGTAAAACAGGGCTACATCAAAAGTGCCCATGAACTCCCAAATACAAAAAAGGTATGGCAACCTTATTTACCACTGTCACCTCATTATCTAAAGGGGGTTGAGTAATGGAAAATAGAAGAGGACCATGCACAAGGTGGAGGTGAATGAGGGCACATGTGAAGGGTTTGTTTGCCCTCATCAATGTAATGTAAAGTAACCTAGTATCAAAATGAAGAAGTTGTCTCAAATCCAATCAGGCATATTGATAACTACTACTTATTTACACAAATTGACACAAAAACACTGATCATCGCAGTCACATGTAATCAGCTCACAGGAAATTGCATACCACTAATGTACTTCTTTTTCCACCTACTTCGTCGAAGTGAACTAGTAAAATCAGGATGAACTCTGCTGATGCGCTCACCAGTCTTAAGACGCACTGGGCAGAGCGTACCTATTTCAATGTCCACTTTATTTTTGGGAGCACTGCGAGAGCCTTTTGCCTCCACAGATTCATCCTCGCCATCTGTACGAGATTCATCTGTATGAGAAGATGCTTGAATTTCAAGCTCTGCGAAAGCTATGAGATTATTAGGATTATCTCTTCGAGACCTCCATGTTGTGTACCAGTTCTCGTCCCATTCATCCTCTTCTGGGATCCTTGACACATGCATTATTAGTGATTTGGGGCAGGATATCGGATGATGGATTCTCTCATTCTCACGGCTCATCTTGAATGATCCTGAGGTTGGAGTTGTGTTAATACAGCAGTAAGCAAATTGATTTGAATGCAAAAGAAGACTGTTATCATCCCAAACTTACCGAACCAGTTGCGTGATTCCACACTCTTTTCGTGAAGGAATCGTTGCCGTACATCGCGGCAATCCCACGGAGCTGAATCAATGTCTTGGTTCTCCACCAGGACAGTAGTTGCTTCATAAAGAGAGTAAAAGTCAATATCTCTGTAACCCTCGTGATTTTTGGTGCGCTCTTTTTCGGAAAGAAAGCATTGTCTTTGCTTTGAATTGCCACTCCTGTGAGCAAATCGAGCCGCTGCTGCTACTCCATCAATGCTGTTGGCAGAATAGTAGTGAGAACGAGTGCGATTCTTCTCCCATGGCGACCTCCAATAACCCAAGTAACCTGGCAAGTCATCCCGAAGCACAACAACCCGTCTATTATCCCGTGGTCGTATTTTTATGATCTTGCTCTTTTTCTCTTTCGTCTTTTTCTTCTTCTTCTTTCCTGACTTGGTTGTTTGCAAATCAGACTCGACGAACTCTACTTCAAGTGAGGACTCCTGCATATAAAGAACAGCTCCCTTGCCGTTTCGCAGAGTTTTGACTTCAGCAATGTTACCTCTTTCGTGATAGTGACTTGAATCCTCTTGCTCGGGACTGGCAACGTGGCAATCATTGAATTCTTCCTTTGGGGTCCATCCGTATTGGGATGGATTGTAAGACTTTTGTTCCGCTTCATCGAGAGCATCAGAAGGCTTATTGATCTCAATCGTGTTAACAATTGTCTCTCTGACACATGGTGAATCTTGTGCAGTTGATTTATCGGTTGTGTGGTTCTGTTTAGTCTCGTTGATTGAGAAACGCGAAAAGAATTTATCAATGTCTTCCAAGTGCTGTCCTGCTGCGTCTTCGGCGGTATCATAGGTATAGCCCTCCGGATGATAATCAACTCTGTCTCTATCCACCTCTCCTGGCACACTCACCAGCTGCTGCAGCTGAAGTAATTGCGTGTCACTCAGGCCTTGTTCAGCGGTTGGATAATCGTTGTCATCATTGCATTCCAATTCATCCCCTTCTGTATCCACGCAAGAAAAGTCACCTGGGCTGCGTGGTGAAACAACAATGTCTTTTACTGGAGGGCCTTCATCATGTTGAGCTTTCAGAGGCATGGTCAACCTTTCTTTGGTGTACAGTTCAACTAGAGGTTTCAGTGGGATGCGATTTTTCTTTGCATCAGCAAGAATTTTTCCAAACTCTTCAGATGGGTTGTTCGACCTCACAGCAGCTCTAATTCTCACAATAAGAACTTCCAACTTGCTGCCTGGCGATAGTGTAGTTTGCTCAACCATGGTAGTTTCGACCTCATTCTTGACACAAGGAGAAGGGCAATCTGACACCTTAACTTCTTCCATTTGTCCTGCTTGTTCATCAAGTTCAACAACTGAGGTGGCACTATTAACTGAATCTGAATCCCTTGCTACAGAAGGTTTCGAACCAGCATCAGGGCATGATTTACTTGCTGTGTCACTGCTGACAGTCAAATCGTCTTCCTCGCTTTCTCCAACAGATTTTGAAACATCGTTGGAAGGCAGCAATGAGGTCATGTCGGCATCAGTGGAACCCTCAGAAGGAATCTCCAACAACTCGTCAAATTCGCTCTCATTCTCAACAGTCACATTCGGCGATCGTCGATTGTGCATAATGGGAGTTGGTGGATTTTGCCAGTAATAAGATTGTCCACGTTTACTTGGAGAGTTCATCTCGTGTCCCTTGGGTGATCGCAGATTGTTCCTTACTGGTGTGATAGCATCATATTTAGGTGAGACGAGAACTTCCGTTGCCACCGTTAGCGGCGCGGCTGATGCAACACGTAACTTTGGAGAATCAATATCATTGTTGCTGTTGGGAGATGCAATCTTGTTTTGTTTGGGTGACGGTAAATCTACATCTACCTGGGACATGCTTTCACGAATATCCCGAGGAACTTCTTGCAACGCAGCGTCGGATATAGCCTTGTTCACATGACATGACGACGAGGCTACAGACCGATCCATAGATTGAGGCTTGCCTTCCTTCCCAAAGGCTTGTCCTCTTTCTCTTGGACTGACACCCATCGCAGCTTCCCACCTAGCAATCTTTTCCGACGAGAATTTAAACCGTTCCTTCTTGTAAATTTCGGTAACAACGTCGAGCGTAATGCCTCTTCGATTCGCATCCGCAAGAACTTTACCGAGAGTCATGGAGGGTACTTCGGATCGTACAACTTCCTGGATTTGAGATGTTACATGCGCCAACGAATCTTGATAGGCTGCATTTTTAGAATCGTGTCCTCGAAGAGAGGATAAATCGCTGGTTATGGAAGGTTCATCGGCTTGCGGGGGACAGGATGGGGCTTCAATGTCACCTAAGAATGATCCGGGAGAGGCTTCGACTGGAGTTTGGGGTCTATCTTCCACTATGGTGGAGCCGGGAGTTTTGAAATCACCTGCGGCGGGGGTAACCGGTTCCGTGATATCGCCGAGATACGATCCGGGAGTGGAAAGGCAAGATCCAGGAGTAGATGGGGTGGCATCCGATGCAGGAGTTTTTGGTCTGACAGTAGTTGATTGACTGACAAGTGTCTCTGGTATTACAATGGATTGGCATATGGAAGTCACCGCCACACCAGTTTGATTCCTCGGCGAGGTAGACTTGGATTTACCCACGGCCGAAACGGCAGCCTTGTCTTTTCCTAGAGACGTAGGAGTGGATTTACCAATAGAAGACGGAGGTACATGAATGGGGAATTTAATCGGACTTTTCTTGCCCCCTTGATTCGCAATGGATATACGTATAGCCTCTCTAGGAGAAGGACCGGGTGAAGTCGACCTTGCCATGACGGTGGTGGAAGCGGATTTGCCAATGGTTTGAAACATGGGCATTTTGGAACCTCGTTTGGTTGGGGTGGGGGTTCGCCTTGGGGCCGGGGAAGGTGTGTTTCTGCCTATTATGAGTGGGGATGGGGAGGGTGTTCTTCTGCCGATTGATGACAAGGGCGATGGTTGTCTGACGGGGGTTGTTGGTGTGTTTTGTGGCGGTGCTGTTGATGCAAGAGCCGATGGATCGTAGAATGAAAACTTTGTTGAGGTGGCCACAACGTCCTCTGTCACTGAAACTTGTTCCGACAACGTGGCTTCATTGTGCCTCTCTTCCTTCTCCTTCATCTCTGAAGCAACTTGCTTGTTTTGTTTCTCATTTACTTTGTTGATGGGGCTTAAACTTGTCTCAGTCTGGTAAAATGAAAATTTTGTTTGATTCGTCTTCACCTTTGGTGACCCTGAAGATGGAAAAATCGTATCCTCTTCCTGCTCATCATCATCATCATCAGCAGCAGCAGCAGCAGCAGCAACCCCCATCTCTCTATCTTCATCGCTATCATCATCACTCTCACCATTGTTATCAGACCCAACCTCACCAACCTCAAACGAGCTCTTCATTGTACTCATGGCATTCAATTCATCCGCAACAGTCGGCATTTCACCATTGCTATTACTGTCATCACTCTCACTATCAATCTGACTTGTCTCTATTTCTTCCATCTTCTCCAACCCCTCACCAGCCTCAAACGAACTCTTCATTGTACTCATGGCATTCAACTCATCTGCAACAGTTGGCATTGTACAAAATGTGTTTAATTCCATGTTGGTTTGTGCACCATCAACAGTAGATTCGTTCACGGTACGTTCTTCCACCGAGGCGATGAAACTGTCCAACTCCTCCTCTGTTTCGGGATGCACCGCTGCTGAACCCATGGAGGTATTCAGTCCACCGTCATATGAACTGTCTTCCATGCTGGATGGGTAACTGCCCTCGCCATTGTAACCTTCCTCCCCACTAGCCCCAATGTTTTGATAACTGCCCTCCCCTACAGTTGCCTTAACATTGGAAGTATTCAAACCACCGTCAAATGAATCATCCACGCTTGATGGGTAACCATCCTCCCCTGCTATGCCATCATAGTCATCATCCCCAGCCATACCATCCCCAGCCTCTCCACCATCATGATTCAACGAGTCAATAAAAGCCTCAACACCACGGCACCTACTGCTCATCTCCGAGTCAAATGTCGTATCTTCTTCTAATGAAGAGGACAGTTGAGTCAGATACGGTAGGCTGGGTTTGTTTTTGCAGGAATTGAACTTGTGTCGGTTGTGAATGTTGTTAATGCGGGGTGTTGGTTCGTCTAGTGGGGAGGTTGGTGACTCTTCCCCTCCATGTTCATTAGCACCTTCTTCTCTTGCACCTACTTCATATTCAGCATTAACTGCAGCTCCTTCTACAAACTCACCCTCACCGTTGTGACAATCACTGGAGGTAACAACACTCAATCTCTTACGGGGTGGATGATTATGGAGGGAGTCAATAAAATCCCCAACTTGAGCCATTGTATCCGAATCCACGTTTAGATTTAGGCTAATGTCTGTGGATGTTTCGTCTGATTGGACGTGGGGTACTGTAGGTGCATCTGATGATGTAGCTGTAGTATTTACCATATTCATTGTGTCAGTGGCTTTGGATGGCATCTCACCGCCGTTACCACCCGCTTCACCTCTACCACCAGTATTATTTCTAGCTTCAGGTCTACCAACAGCACGAGATTTATCACCAACAATCCTTCTAGCACGAATCTGCGCCATGGAGGGAGTTAGAGCATATCGACTGCTTAATCCGTGGGCTAGGCCGAATCCTCCCATACCTGGAGCTGATTTGGTTGATTTTGGTGTTGGCACCTGACTTGATTGTGACAGTACCGCCACGTGAGGGGTTGTTTTGGGAGATAACACATGGTTGGATTTGGGTGACACGTGAGTGGGCTGATAAGGACTTGAAGTCGATTCATCAACGGTGCAGCTTTCAAACGAAAAGGAATTTAACTTCATTGCCGATTGTTGGAATAGCGTCACTGACGTGCCCCCGGCACCCATGGAGCCTCGTTTGGAAGTCAGAATGGAAGAACTGCCTCGACGTTGGCGTGTTGTATCTTGCAGTGCACCGTTGTTATTGATTTTATCATGTACGGCGGACGACATTGACATGACTTTACGGTGATTCTTCATAAAGTTGGATGTGTTGTTGTTTTCGTCCGTGACTTTCATTTCATTTCTCTTCTCTTTGCACTATACATATACTCACTACGCACTGCTACCACTATCTACACGATGATGCACTTGTCATCTTGCGTTCTTCACATCTACTTGCTATCTTTTGCAATGAATCAACATGGTGCATCACATGAACTTTTCTCTTTATTTTGTCGAGTTGAGGAGTGAGGGAGATGATGTGAGAATACTTGGACTTTGGTGGTATAAGGTACATATCATAGGCACATACTACTCTTAACGGATACTTCGGAAAGTAAGTGGATTTAAACAGCCTCGTCGCCAAATTTTGGTGACTTTGTTTAAGCCTTTGTTCTTGGATCGGCATGTAAAGTATGGGGGATGCATGTGAGAGAAATAGTTTAAGAAATGGCTTATGTACATGAGAGGTTGTTTGCATTCATGTGTTTGTTGGATGAAGGGATTTTTCTCAGAGAATAAACTGTGCCGTCTAGAGAGGGCGTATCTATGGGTGAGTTGCTGTAGGATTGACCTTTTTGTGCCCCCCTAAAAATCCTGTTTATGGGTAAAAGTGGTGTGGCTGCAAACCTGTCAGTGTAGTTGTTGGTGGTTACATCCATTGCACAAAAATCCAATGGATTGTTGGCATTCACTGTGTTTGTATCAGTCTAAAACAATTTAGAAGTAAAGTGCTATTGTCAGCTAAATCATCCAACTTTGAAAGCTTAATTCGACGGATCAGCAGTAACCAAGCCCCAAATGTGACAATGTTATGTCTCAAAAGACCCTTTGAAGAGCTCAAGTCCAGCCCCCCAGGGTCCAAGAGCCAAAGTAAGTGTCTGTAATAGTAGACACCAGTAACATCATTCATTGAGATAATACCACATTGCAAAGATGAAACAGTGTAAGACTGATTTGATGTCTTACCTTTCTCATCTTTTAAACTCTAGATGGATATACCATATATATCAATCAAGGTGAATTGGTTGCTTTTGTTTCTCAAATGATTCATCCCTCCCAGTTTACTTTGGATTTCTCTTTCTTGCAGGTCATGTGTCATTGATTGATTGTCACATTTCAATCCATTAATACCTAGTATGTGTTTCTGTTAATAAAAAATCTCTGTGCTTCTGTGATCTGTTATCTTTGTCCAATGAAGGTTTGTGCATACATTGTTTTGCTTGTTGTTAATTGTTGCTCTTGCTTGTCATTATGATTGTTATTGATTGCTGCTTACCATTGCCTTTGTGTTTGTTGTTTCCTGTTGTCATTGTTATTTGCTGCTCTGTATTTATTGCTAATTAGTGATTGCAATATGTGCCGTTGATTTTTGTTTGTTAATTTTGTTGTAGTTTGTCACAGTCACTTGTCAGTATTGTTTATCCTTGTTCTTCTTGTTGTTTGTCTTTTTTCTCTGTTTTAATTGTTAATAGCAACATCTTACTCATTGTTGATTGTTGCTTGTCACTGGTTGTTTTGTTGTTGCTTGTATGTAGCTGTTGTTACAGGTCCAGAAAGCTGCCAAAAATCTGACCAAGCTCGTAAGTGTTAGGGGTGTTGCAAAACTTGATCATTGATGTATGCTCCGACATTGAAGTTCAATCTCTAAGAAACTTATCACTTCCAGATCATTCACCTTCTAGTAGATGTAAGGTTTCACAGTTCACACCCTTGATATCGATCTTTCTTGAATAATCAGTCTTGTTCAACTTAAGATCAATAACTTTTCTCATCTAGGTCAACTCTGCATTGCTCAGTTACAAACATGCACAAGCTCTCAGGTGTTCCATTGTCACATACATAATACCATTGGGATATCCCTGGCTAATATCCAGTTCTGCCAAATGTTTTTTGATGTTTTTTGAGAGAAAGAGACTGTATCAACACTGTATTTACGTTTTTGTTGTCAATGATCAATATGCACACTTTTTTGTAATGATTGCTAATGTCAAAAGATTTTTTGTCCTCTAATTTATCTGACAAAAGCTTCATCATGAGCGCATCTCTTG
>JALLAY010000462.1:0-15223 GCA_036939635.1 Cyclotella baltica | reverse complement strand
TCGCAACAAGCAGGGTAATCTACACATTGATGTAGTCCATTGACCAATTGCCCTTTGGGCAATGTGTTTTTTATTGCATGTGAATTGCAAGCTGCAATGGTTAAAGAAGGCAAACCAGGGAGAGAAAGCGGACATAAAACAACAATGGAAGCTGCCAAAGCAGAGGATGAATGAAAATCTGAAGAAGAGAAGGCTGATGCAAGTTGATTAGGGCCTCATAAGAATTAAGTTGCTGAGTTTTTAAAACAATAGCACTTCATTTGAATTGTTTTGATGTTAAATTGTTTACTTGGAAAATGAAAGAAGAAAAGCCACATAGAATTCCAAAGAAGAAGCTCAGGCTGAAGAAGATTGTGCTGCAGAAAAGGCAAATGCGTGTTGTCAAATCCATTGATGGCATCACCTTCAAAATCTGCAAAGCTAATCTTCATACATGAAACTCTATAGAACTTGAGCAAGAAGGAAGAAATACAGCAGTATCTAGAAAATCTGCACAAATCAAGTCCAAAGAAGAAAAGAACACAAAAGAGACCAAACAAAATTTATTGACTTGAAAGTAAATTGTTACTTTTCTCTTGTCTTCATCTGAACTGCTTGTTTACGTCATGTGGGGTTTAGAAAAGAAAAAGCCAATAAAAAGACAGTGATGAAGCTGCAACGACTGCGGGAAAAAACAAATGATTGGAGATATTATCTATTTTTCTTCAAGCTGCAAAGCCATTTTTTGTTATCAATGGTGCAGAGACAGAAACTCAGATAGAACGAAAGATCAAACAAAAACGATAAACATTGTGTCTTCATTTTGTTCAGTGAAGAATTGAAATGATTGAGAAAATTAAGTTGAAGTATGTTGGGTTAAATGGCATCTTTCCTCTTGAGAAAATTCTTAGGCCAAGGAGAAATTAAAAAGAAAAAAGTTAATGTGATAAAATTAAGAGTAGTGATTTATTGGAATCTATCTTTTTAAATCCAAAATATCAGTACAAACTACTGCTAAACATTCCTGAGAGGAATACAAGGAATGGATGCTTCAATTCTTATCTATTCCAAAGTTACAGGCTGTTCATACTTAAATTTGACAGAATCAACAAGACAGGGACACGATGTGGATACATACAATTATCGCGACTTGAAATTTGCAGTGCTAAATGTCGCTGAACTTCATCAGTAACTAATTTTCATTCTTTCCTCTATTGGGACAACCTTCCAAGGTAATTTGAAGTAAATTGGACGACTCATATCATTATAAACTTCCAAAACTCCAGTAAGTCGTTGTACAATGTCCATCTCATTGGCTTCATAAGGAGGCTCACTGCAATATTTAGAAGTATTAAGTACAGGAGCAGAATTCCTGCTGGTAAAACGAAACAAATAGCAATCTAATGCTCTGCCAGCTGCTGCATTTTCGGCATCTTTCTTTGAACCTGAGGACAAGAAACGACTCAGTGTGAGCAAATGGAATAAGAGCTGCGCAACTTTTTGAGGGCAACTTACGATACCAGATCAAAGGTCTTGTCTCGACTCCTTCGTCAGAACCTTCAACTCCCAAATCAAAGTACTGCTCCATAAATTGCATTTGTTTATCCACTAGTTTTCCGCTTAGAAATCTCTCTCCAGTCCATGGACACACAAATACAGCGGTAAACAATCTCATAGTTGTGTTGCCTCTGGCTCCCAAATTTGTCCATGTTATGTATGAATCCTTATCAGGTTTACGCATTTTGATAGAAGGATGAGATAATCTGAAGGAAGTCTTCTTAATACGTTTCCAGTATGCCGAATACCAACTATTGAGAATTTGTTTCGGCGTACCAGTCACCACTTCATTAGTTGGTGCAGGATTTGGGCCCATGGATCTATCAGCTGAAGGCTCTGTTTTTGTGGTCAAAATAGTAGTCGGCAAAGTAACTCCATCAGGTAAAGTTGTTGGTGGCAGCCAGTTATCTTCTTTAAAGTATGGGGTGTCCAAGCATCTCTTCTTAGGTGTTTCATTACTTCCAACACACTCTCTGTAAGCGAAGCAATCTATCTCAAAAAAGAATTTGCAAATAGATGTAAGCCAGTTACTCAGGTTGGGTATCTTGCAAAAACGCTTCTCTCGCTTACCCAATGCCTTTGCAGCAGCAGCATCTTTAGCTCCGTTTTTGGTTTCTAAATGACAAAGATACAATGTTTATTCGTGAACAATGTCAAGTCAGGAAAGATTACAGACTCACGATACCAAAAGTATGACTGATGAAACATGGCTTCCTCGTTATTTTCTGAAAGTTGACCACATGGAAACGATTCTAAGGTCAGGGGACATGTGAAAATACTTGTGTATCTAACCTTTTTGAGGAATTGATGGCTCCATACTACATAGTAGTTTTTGAGCTTACTCATTTGACTTTGATCAATCACCTTGATGTAGTGCTGTTGGATCTCTTGTCTAGGAAGTGGGTCTGAGGCTGGGCGTTTAATCTTTAGCTTTTTCTCATTCGTTTCTTCAAACTTTTCTGCTGGTTGAGCTTTGATTTGAACTGATTGATTTATTGGGCAGGGGTTACATGGTTGTTGATTTGTTTGAGTCTGATCTAAATCCTGGTTTGGTTCTGCCTTAGCAACATGCTTTTCATTTGTGACATTACAGCTCTCATCCACAGTACTACTGTTATTGATGGGCAATTTACCCTTGAAACAGTTTGGCAAAGCCGGCCCGGAGTTCTTCATATAAGGTTCGTCTGAACATAAGTATTCTGCACCAGGTTTGTAATCGAGAAGACTTCGAAACTTAAAACAATCCAAGGCCCTGGCAGCTGCTGCTGTGGTTGCTAGTTTGGTGTTTGCTGTGAGATTCAAGTTGTTTGAACACAGACAAAAGCGAGAGAGCCTGAGCTTGGATACAAACATCCAAATATAATCTTGCACCCTAACATGCTTGACTCACCATACCAAACCAACTCTTCTTCATCCAAGAACCCCTCGCCTTTTAATCTGCCACCTACAAAATGCTCTCCTGCTATGGGACATGTAAACACCGATGCAAATTTGACTAACTGGACCTTGTCATGCATGATCGAAGTGTAGTTATCCTTGTTTGACTGGATTTGCAGTTTAGCGTAGTGTTCGTTTAGGAGCTGTTTGGGTGATTTAGTTGGATTTGTTACAGGTTTGTTATTCGTTTGGATCACTTGAGGGGTGACAGACTCCTGTTCATCCTTAGTGTGTGTAGTTTCTGCAGCAATGAGTGGGGAGTCATCATTTACCATGCCAGCTGTGTCTACATCCATCACTTTAAGCAACTTATTTTTCAACCACTCTGGAAAATCTGGTCTGGTATTTTTGGTGTATGGTTCTTCCAGACATAAGAATTGAGGAAGCCCACTCTTATCCGAATCGTTCTGTGTGTGTTCACGGAAAGCAAAACAGTCAATGGCCCTTGCGGCAACTGCAGTGGTGGCTGATTTTAAACTAGCTACATGGATCGTCCGTTCATTAGTCAGAAAAGTGAACATATAAAAATGATGAGAACAGAAGGAGAACAAGGAAGCATATTTTATTGAGAATAGACCGTTAACAAGGAAGCTCGTTTATGTCACAGAACTCACCATACCAAATAATTCCATTCTCTTCTGAAAACTCCTCGCCCTTTAACCTACCACACATGAAACGCTCTCCTGATGTAGGACATGTGAAGACGCAAGTGAATTTGAGCATGGTGTCATGTCTTACAGATGTATACTGATTCTTAATGGCATTAATGTGTTGTTTCGCATAATGTTCGTTTAGGAGTTGCTTTGGTGATTTTAGAACAGAAGCATGTTTCTGCTCTGAATGCTCGCCGGATTGATTGATGGTAGGCGCAGTTTCAGCTTTAGACACCACTTTCTGCTCAGACTGTTCTATGGACTGTAGACACATTTGATCTGTTGACTGTTCCTCCTTAACTATTTGGTTTTTGGATGTATAGCCTCCTTCACTAGTTAACACGGCCAATTTCTCCTTAAAGCCAGTGGGCAATACAGGTCCATCATTCTTCAAATATGGATCATCCAAACACGTGTATTGTGGGACATTGTTTTGAATCAGTAATTTCTTAAATTCGCGTAAATTTAAACAATCCATGGTTCTAGCAGCTGCAGCATTCATGGCTAGTTTGGTATTGGCTTGATTCAATTTAATCATTAATCCAATAAGTAACATTGAGAAGTATACAAAATAGTGATCAAATTGTGTAGACTAACTGAAACTCACGATACCAAACTAAACCATCTTCTTCCAAAAACTCCTCTCCCCTCAATCTACCAGAAGTAAAATGCTCTCCTGATAAAGGACACGTGAAGACAGATACAAACTTGTTCACCTTTTCATGCTTTATGGTAGTATACTGATTTTTTGCTGACTTGACTTGCAGCTTTGCATAATATTCATTCACAAGCTGCTTCGGTGATTTTGTAACTTTGCCTTTGCTCTCGGGAACTGCCTCTATTTCTTTCTTTGTAACGTCCTTTGGCTGCAACTGATCCCGGACAGCAGCCATGCTTGTCTCTTCCGTCTTAATTGCTACTTTGTCATCGGGTAACTGGCATGCACTTAACGAACCCAGTCGACTTTCGGAATCTTTCATGCTGCCTCTACCTCCTCTTCCTCTTGATGGGAAAGCACCTCGGCCGTTGTTGCGAGTGCGGCGGGTGCGGAGGCAGGACGCGGGAGGTTCATCCATTTTTGTGCGTTTTGCTTCGTGATTGGGAGGGGCTGGAGAGTCGTCTGTCGTTGATCTCTTCGTCATGGTGAAGACTGAAGAAGGTTTGAGGTTTGATGGACTGTGTGGGATGAGCTAATTTTCGTTGACAGCACCAGCTAAAATAAACCACTTTTTCAAACTTTTTTTAAAGTAAACCACTTCTGGGCCTTCCAAAGAGATCAAAGAACAAGAATTCAATCTCGAACAACAAGCCCCCATGGAAAACAAAATGCACAACCAGCATAATAACCATGACCTGCTGCACATCAAATCAAATTAGAAAAATCAAACCATTATCTCTCATTTGGAACAAATACCGACCAAAATAGCTTCAATGCTGCCTCATAGATTTTTTTGGACAAAATGTAAACTTTGCAGCACAATCAAGACTATAAGATATATCTGGTCCTGTGTGTCTGGCCAAACTTAGTACCATACTAGCATTCTGGCTATACTTGCATGTGAGTAGGATTCATGAGGGTTTTGAATTGATTGTTGTGCTGTTGAATTTGAGTTGCTTAGAGCTCGCCCAGAAACTGTAGCTGGATCGATCGGAGATGATATGTTTCTCTTGGCCTTGATATCTCGTGGAGATTGATCTCAACACAAACAACGGTATATCTCCATTGGAAACCAAAGAGAGATCAAGATGGTGTAAAATTAAATTGGGGACTATCGTTGTGAGATTGGCTTGTGTGTGATCGGACAACTCAATATTTCCACTCAAAGGTTATGTTACTACCATACAAAACTCTCTCAATCCAATGTTTCTCTGGATTGGCAGATGAGTGATCAAAGTCAGTAGAAAGCTCAGATTCTATCTTCAAGGCTCTATCAAGAGGCTTTTGACTTGGTCTGGGCCACCATGCATTCCGTTTGAACCAATCAATTGCTATTGAGAGGTTTTCCAAATCGAATTGTCCCACAAAGTTATTGTCCATAGAACGTTCATCCATCTATTACCAAGCTTGATGGGAAAACTGGTTGTGGTGGCTCCAAGAGCAATGATGATTGGGTTGAATCCCAAGGTCAAATCAAGAGGATTCGTGATCGATCTTTTCATCATTTTTAAATGTCTAGCTGAGATTGTTAGAGAGTAGTCCAAGATAAAATCTTATAATCCATGGTTGTGGTAGACCCAAAGTACAGAAGGACATCATGGTCAGTGATAAGAATCTATTAGAGTAGAAGGGACAATACTTAAGGTGAAGGATCAATTGGGTCAAAGAAGGTATTAATTTTAACCCTAGTACAAGTGAGATATCTAGTATTGACCTGTCAAGGACACAGTTTTCGGATTATGTATGAGAAACCTCAAACCTCAACCATACAAAATTTTTGGGTCAATTCTACATAAGAGTAGTACCCTAGATTAATTGCTATAATGCTCACAAATTAAGCTGCTCTAACCCAAAATTCAATTTTGTTCAAATATTATATGCCACTCCGAACCATTGTGTTAACACTGCAAATGTGCAGTAGGGGGCTGTGTGGAATTCACAAATCAACCGCCACTTCAGTCACAACAACTTCACACATTCACATTTTAATAAGCCACTCTGGTATATTTTGAGAGCGTTATAACCAATTGAACTACAGTACTGACCACCAGTCCACCAATGACATCTGGTGTGACATATTGACAAAGCCAAAGAAAGATAAGGCTTTCTGGAGAGATGTGCCAATATTAATCAATTGTGAAGAAGACTATATGACGATGAGAAAGAGCACCTCAAAACTTATCCGAAGTGTCTACCACAAGAAGAGGCCCCCGTGTGGCCCCTAAATCTAAACAAATAACAGGAATGATCAAGACGCTGAGTGAACCAGGTAATGATCAGAGGAGTATGTTGGGCAACATGACTAACAGAGTCATGTTTGCACCTCAGGTGACGTGACAAACTATGTGACTTCGTGTAGACAAGCATAATGTGAAGGCCAGAAGACGAAACATGGAACTAGTTATCGCACATGTGCTGAGAGCCAACAAAGAGAGACAAGGTAGAGAGAAGTGAATAGTGCCAAGGTGCTCTCACTGTTTTAAGATATTTGTGTGTTAATCTAGAGTTTTCAGTTGCTTCTAGTAGTTTATTGCATCATCTCAGTCTGACTGCAGCAACCAGCTTGCAAGTCAACATTAGCTGGGGCGCTAGTAAAATGAGTCTTGCAAGCTCCAGGATTCCCTGGCTGTTGCGCAAGTTGGACTGCGAAATACTGAAGTTCGTTCCCAAAGTACTTCAGTTTTGCAAGTGGTCATGATAGGGTGGGAGGCAGTGGTAGTTTCAGAGTGATGGACTAACTAACTCCTCTTGAAAATATCCGCAGTCCAGACTTCCAAGGGCTGGTACTTCCTATGACAGCGCTGCTCCAAGATTCAGTTTACATCGGGTTTTAATGAATTAATCTGTTATTAGTCCTAAAATCCCCACAAAGTAACAAATTGTAAATACAAAACTCCATACTCCTCCCCCGTGCCGGCATTTCATCACTAACATAAACTTGATCGTTAAGCATTACTCTCATCCACAGTCATCAACTGCCTCATTGACATCTTACTAAACCTCCCACTAATATAAGTCGACCTTCTTCTATTATGTGATATCTCCTCCTCCGAAACACAACCTGGTTTCAACACGGTATACAATGCCTTTAACTTGTCGTAAATTTCATCCATACTCGGTCGCTTTGACGGATTCTGATGCCACCCCGCACTAATCAGTGACCTAAGTCCACGATGCCAAATCTTCTTCAGTGGAGGACGATATGCCTCGTGAAACACCTCGTTCTTAAGTTGAGCGTAGGTGAAACCTTTGAGGGGTTGGTGTAAACTGATGATTTCCCAGAGTAGCATGGAGAAGGAGTATACATCGGCAGAGAGGTTGTAGGGTTTGTACAGGCCACATTCGGGGGACATGTAGCGCGGTGTTCCGGCCATGGATAGTTTCCAGTTGCCATTTTTGTCGCGGGCTTCGGGGTGGAGTTCTTTTACTAGGCCTAGGTCAAATAGTTTGATGTCTCCTCGAACTAAAGAGTAGAAAAGTATTGCAAAATTTGTTGTGAGATTCTGAAGCAAAGATTTGCAAATAAACAACACGAATGCTTGAGAGGAACTTACCATCAAACCCAAGATTCTCAGGCTTGAGATCTCGATAAATAATATTCATCTCATGCAAATACTTCAAAGCCGCACTAATATCAAAAGCAACCTTAACCCTCACCGCCAACAATTCACTCATCTCCTCCTTCATTTTATTCTTAAACAACCTATCCAACACCCCCTCCTTCTTAACCATTACATCATTATGTTCAATCTTCCAATGTTTATATATCCTCTCCGAAAGGGTATCAAATAGTCGATCCATAATAAGAAAGTACCCCATCCCATCCGCCCCACCATTAGCAACTAGAGACTGCACTCCCCCCTCCGGCAATCCACGAACCTTGACTATATTCGGATGAGTCAAACTAGCCAAAAATAACCCCTCGAGGACTAAATCAGTAGTGCCCACGGCGTACTTTTTTTGCTTCTCTTTTAATTCATCCTTGAGGAATTTCACGGCGTATCGACACGTGCTTCTATTAGATCCATCATCGCAGTCGCGGAGGTAGTTGGTGGCCAATATGTTACGTGCGGCTTTTGTGCCTTCTTCTTTTTGTTTCTTGGTTACGTCATCGATTAGTTCGATACGGCGGATTTCATGAACGTTACTGAAACTGCCCTTGCCCAACCATTTGCCCACGGTTAGTTCATCGGGACTGACGAGAGCAATATCTGCTAGCTTTGTGCGGCTGAGGACGTTGCTTTTCGCACTGGCACGACGGTAGGCGCGTGTGGCCATTTCGGCGACTACGCGACGGTCTTTCATGGAGGCTGTTTCGGGTGGGGGTTGGACTTCGGCGAGTATGATTGGTTCGTGGTGGGTTGTGGAGGTTTCTTCGGAGGATTCTTGGGAGAGCATGTGGGTTACTTCTTGGGGTGCTTTGTTGTCGGTGGTGTTCGTGTTGGTTGTCATGGTGATGGGTGAGTTTTCTATTTGGGCTACTGGTGACATGAGTTGAATGAAGTGTTGTGGTTGTTGTTGTGTGAGGTTGTGTATGTTGTGTGTCTGTGTGTCTGTTTTTTATGCGAGGGGAGACGGGAGGATCTCCTCTTCTCAAGAAGGTGGGCGGGATAATCCATTTTTCATGATGTAATGTCCCACTTTCATTGCAAAACAGCTCAGGCAATACCGTTTGACGTTTGATAGTAGCAAGGTCCAATGACTCCGACTCTAGGCCCATCACTCACTCTTGGCACAAGACTACTCAGGCTATATCGATAGTTGGATGTCAACAGTCCCGAAGGATTTTCAAAATGGCTCGGGGGTTGGCGGGAGGGATCCACTCTGCTTCAGAGTCTTAGCCTCCGGCCCTAACGAAGAGTAAGTGTTGGTGGCACGGACCTAACTTTTAAGGTACGTACCTAGACCAATGTTAGTACTCCTGCACAACCAACATCTTGTCAGTGCAAGCCTGACATAGGCTACAGGGATCCTGGCTCTGAGGTAGCGTGGAAGGGATCATCGGGAAGGATAAATTTTTATCTGATGTCTCGGGAATCATGATTATCAGAATCTGTAAGAATTGGATGTGCCTTTGAGTGCCTTGCCTTTTTGGTGGCCTAAAGGCCACCATACAGGTAACAAATAACTTCCAATTTATCTGAAACTAAACATCACACTTGTAAAATGTGAAATAAATTCCAGTTAAGAAAGAATTTCAGTTAGTTTAACACTGTTGTGAAATCTTCAAACGTCTTACAAATTTCAAATTTCTGTTTTTGATTTCAAATAATACCTGTGCAACAATTTCTGATCAGCCAAACAATGTGGCTTGTAAGAGCTTGTAATACAACAGTTGATGTGTCTTTAGTGGAGAACAAGTAAAAACAATTACTCAC
Organism: Cyclotella baltica; assembly: GCA_036939635.1. Classification (NCBI taxonomy): domain Eukaryota; phylum Bacillariophyta; class Thalassiosirophyceae; order Thalassiosirales; family Thalassiosiraceae; genus Cyclotella; species Cyclotella baltica. Next base: position 5,561 of record JALLAY010000462.1, on the reverse strand, counting down.
TTGTCAAGACTAAGCACAATTATCTTGGTAGGAATTGTCATTCCTCGTCATGTCTGCTGGTGGTATCGAGTATCGACATGGACATAAAAATTGTCATGTCATGATATTTCACTACATTCTGTCAGATTTAGCCACAATGTATCAATTTTGCTCAGCGACATTTGAGTGTCAGCTGACATGCCCATGACATTTCCTACTAAGTTTGTTATCTGTCACAACAAAGCTTAAATGATATTGAATTCTTGCATGTGAGAATTATTTCATCGATTTCCAGCATTTATCAATATTTGTAATAGCAGTATCTTTTGCAATGATTCCTACTTTAGATCCAAATACAATTGTTTTACCGATTCCTCTCCGGTCATCCACTACTGAAGCTTTTCTGTAGAAATAAAAAACATCTTTTTTAGACAACAGCAGGTAACAGAAAAGTAATAAGAATCCAGAATCAAATATTTTCTGGCTGAATTCAATAAATCACCACAAATCCATGCATTGTATCAATTTGAGTTAATTCTAAGTCATAATAGTCAAAAGGCCCATGTGGAGACATCTCTGAAAAATCTTGGTTTGACTGGATCTCACAGATAGCACTGTTAAAACCAACTTTAAAAGACTTTGAAATTCCGATAAAAAGGACAATGATGCACCAAAACAAGGGCTTGGTGGTTATGCTTATCTTACTAAATTGAAATCGTCCGTCTCCCGCAACCTTCAATTGACATCCCTAGCATCCGTTAAATCTTACAATCATTAATGCATCTTCTGTGTTTGCTCCATAACTTTCATTTGTTGCCAGGTTTAATGCAGTTGACGTGAAGCATTTGAAGCACTGATTGTCTTTTGCTCCTTCGTTCTCGGTTCAACCTTTATAAGTCTGTGGAATATATTGGGATCTATCAGATTTTGTTTCATTATTCCCCGGTAAATGGTGCCTCCATTACAACCTGCATGAAGATGTCCACACAAAAACAAAACAAACAGACAGAAATCACTGGCCATTGACTGTGCCCTCCACCAACAGGTAAATGTATGCCTTATTGGGATTGCAAGAAGATAGTAGTCAAATTGCTTTACAGCAATCAACAATGAATATAATCTCATTGATTAAATAGTTCTGGGTATGGTGAAGAAGCAAAACAAGTGTGCATTTATTTAGACTCAAGTCAACTCAGATATAAGTTGTGGTTATGATGTATGTTATTCACATCAGGCTGAGCTTAAATTGAGGCTGTAATATATTCAATTACTTGTCATGCCCATCCCAATCCCCTGTCCAACAAAATGACAGGGGAAAAGAGAATTTTATGTAGTGATTCCTGACTTGACATCAATTTCTTGTTTTCTATGGCTATGGGCAGGACAAAGTCTAATAAAACAACCCTTGATACAAAATGATACCTGCTAGAAACCATGAGGACTACAAAAAAACTAAGTGTTGTTGAGCTATTTGAATATGTTTACTAATTCATGGCTAGCTACATGAGTTTGATGGGGGCAATGGTAGGTCATGACGGCACGCGGAGAATATGTCAAGGCTGTTGCCATCGATGGAGAAAACTGGCTTATTGAGAGTGCCAATGGTTCCCTGCTTATGAGCGGGTTCATTGGTATTGTATCATGCTTGCAATCTGTTGGCTGGAGTGATAATCTCAAGGTTTTATCTTTTTTGGATGCTAATAGACATTAATTGCTTTAATGGCAATAGGTCTTCAATCCAGAAGTACCTTATTTTCATTAAATATGAACATTTTTGTTGGACTAGAAATTTATGGGCCTGTTTCAAGTGCTGTGTTTTTTTCTCATTTTGGTACATATTCAGACTAAATGAACACAGACTCTTTGATCAGATTTTTCAGAGTGCAAGTGAGCAAGGATTCTTATTGTTCTCCTTAACAATCTTGAACACAAAGATCCATCCATAATTTTTGATAGTTATTATGAGTGTAACCAATACTTTGGTGTTGTACATTCAGAGATTGTGTCATGAAAGTCAACGAACATGCTGGATGCAGATGCTGCCTTAAAATGGATGAGATTTTCAAAGCTCATCAGGTTGCATATCCCTAGGATGTTAAATTACGCCACCATCGGCGCAATGGGCAGAACATAGAATGCAATTGTTGTCTGCCTTCAGTGATTTTTGCAATACTTAAAGTAGCGCAATATTTTTCTTTTGTGAATTCATTTACTAGTTAATGGACGATGACCAGACCAACTTTCAGGACACGACCAATTATTTATCTTCATATAATTCAAGATGGCTCGACTTGGTCCATCACCTCCAATATCATTTGATGCCATCATTTGATCTGTCTTTTCCAAGATCACTCTAGCTTCTTTCCAGTTCCCTTCCAAGTAATGTTTCAGTCCCTTTCCAAATGTTTTGGCAAATTCAGGAGTGGCTAAGCAGCGAAGCTGTACTAGATCAGGATCTTCTGTCCATGCTGTTGTGTCGTAATTTTTCGCCTGTTGCTCCAGTACATCGTTGATGGTCAAGCTGCTATATTTTGGTGTTCGCAATTGAGGAAATGATTGCTTTTGATAAGTGTCATAGGTATATATTTGCATTGGCACATTGCTTCCTTTGACGGTGACAACATCCACTCGTCTACAAAAACTCTGGGCAGTTTCTGACATGAGCTGAAGAAAGTAGTTCGTGCAACAAAATGTGAGACATTTGTCAACTCTCCGGGGCGGCATGCAGCTTCTAAGTAAGGCTTACCTTGTAAAACGGTCTCGTCATGAGAACAGAAACACCAAATTGCCGTGTTGCGGCCTCCATTCGCGCTGCCATGTTGACATGCGGTGATAAGTATGTTGCGTCAACCTTTTGCAATGATCCTACTGCCCCCTCAATCGCCCATCCAGCATGCAAGCCAAAGCCCATACGGAGTAAAAATCCCTTATCATCGCCTGACGAAAGTCTTGCATCATTGCGATAGGAAAGAAGTTGGACATCTCTATTGATTTCAACAATTGTCTTCAAAAATCCGATAAGTGCTTTATCCGATAAAGAATCCAATCCTAACGCGTACCAACAGATGTGTTCAGTGAGATGAAACAATCTGTATAATCACTCAAATTCACTATTCATTCCGTACCTGGTATTCTTTGTAGGTCGATGTCTTGACTTTTTCTTTTAGACGATGCAACAGGTGAGAAGTTCTTGAGCATTGGAGGTTGATTCTGGCGCTCATCCCAACTACTATTACTGTGACGTCTTTCTCCTACCCGTTGGTAGTCACAGAGTGACCTCTCATCACCTATTCTCCATATCATTAGGAAAGCATTGCCCAAGTTTTTGTTGCAAGATCCTCCCCATCGAGTCACTTCATCATGTACAATCCTTGCCACGCTGTTGACAAATGTCATGATTTCGTCCTCTAACTTTTCCGTGCATAGGTCAAACGACATTATGTCGCAGAATCCGAATAAAGCATAAACACGCTTGCCAGGTATCATTGGATTAAGGCATGCGCTGCCTCCACTTTCCACAGCCATGTTAGATGAAATGATTTCTGCACCGGCAACCCCGAATCCAACTCTGAGAAGTGTAGTGATTTTTTCAATTGCCGATTGAATCACTTGCGTTTCGTAATCAGAAGTTTCCTGAGCATTGTTGAAGTCAAATGTTTCTAAAGGATCGTCTGCAACCATGTTTACAATGTCCATCATGTGCTCAATGGGGGCCAAGACTAGTCTCTGTGCATCGCCAGTGAATTGTATTGAGAGACTTATGAGCATCACAATCACAAACAATAGTAGATAAATACTCGATGTGGACTCTCTCTGCATGTTAACAGTGTCATTGAATGTGGCTGAAACGAAGTAAGGAACACTTCCTACGGTCACTGGATCCGTTTCAATGACCCTCAGGGCTTCTTCTCTTATGTTGGACATGATCCCTCCGTTCATGAAATCAACATCTTGGCACCGTTTAGGGTGAACATCCAGCGCAACCAAAAGAGGCTGCTCTAAGTTGCCATCGCCTGCGAGTTGCTCCATAAATGAGCGGAATTTATCGACTGAACGCTCTAGATAATCACAATCTGACCCAGCGTCAATATTGGTCTTGTGCAGAAAATAGGTCACGTCGTTTTCATCGTCAATCGGTGAAGAATATGTCAAAAGCGGTACTACGCAAAGCATCAGTAAGACTGCTACAATCACCCTTCGTGTGATAATATCAGATAACTCTGCTCCAACTTTGCTTTGCTTCTGCGCCCCGTTCTTTTCCATATACTCTTGGATTTCGTCTCCACTAAAGTGTCCCAACTCTACGAGTCGTTTTAGGTCAGCTAGTTGTTGCTTTTCTTTACTTCGTTGAGACGCCACTTTATACAGTTTTACGATTCGTACAAGACGAGCCATGCGAATGATGCGGGTTGATTTTGCACCAATTCTTCCTGCCTTGCCTGCTTTGGTGCCTACATTTATGCCAAAGTAAAGGTATGATGTTAGTTTGGAAGGTGATCTGACTCGCGACAATTCATTCAACATTTCTTACCAAAGGTATCAAGTAGTCCACTTTGAATACCCAAACCTGAAGCAAGCCACGCCATATCTGGAACCATAGAAAGCACCGCCAACAAATCCAGCCAAAAGAAGAAGCTAAATGCATAACCCTTCACCTGAAAGATCCCTTTGGAAAAATCACTCTTTGCCCACGTATGCAATATCATTTCCAATACAAATAAAAAGAACGACATGCTGGTGAAAAAGGCAAAGGCATTGTCGGCAGATGGCTTGAAGCATAATATTCGCACATCGTCGCCAAACAGCACGAAGAGAGTTACTGCCATCATAAAGTCGTCGTACTTTGATGTTCTCAATCGATGACATTACGTTAGAGTCATGCACATAAATGAAACTTTGACGTACACACTTCACTTACCGAAATCTTCAGCTGAGCATGATCCACAAACCAACGCACTCTCTTCCTCGCCTTCCTGAGCCCCCTTCGCCCCATCTCGGCAAATGAAATTTGATCCTTCACTTCCACTTGCTTAGAGTCATTAGCGATAATTTGTTCCAGCGTCAATCTTCGATTTCCCGGAAGCTTCTTCAGGAGCTCTTCGTTCGAAAGCAGACCAGGATTGGTCGAGACGGTTCTCACGTCATTTGACTTGTCCATTGCGTCGTCTGGGGTTATTTTTACGTTCTTCATTGGCCATTTTATCTGTGGTTGTGCTTTTGTTTGGTTCGGCCATTCCACATGGCAAACAAAAAGAGGGAGCAAACGATCATTCAATGGCGGGCTCAAAAATGTTATTGGAGTGAGCCGGCAAAAAATCAATTAAACTTGGAGAAACCATTGAATTGATACATCACTACAAATCATCGCCTAAGAAATCAGGCCATGGCACTTGACCCCTTGTTTCACCAAATGAAGGGACAAGAGTACGCTTGGAGTTCAAGAATAAAGAAGCCAATAAGGTATTGCACAACCAACAGCCGCATTGAAAAATTCTACGGCACCATACGGCACCGCCGTCATGACTCATGACGGACCTCTCATGGCGACATGTAGCATGATGGCGACAAGAAATGGTACAGAG
>JALLAY010000461.1:0-19450 GCA_036939635.1 Cyclotella baltica | reverse complement strand
CCCTCATCGCGAGCGATCTAAGGAGATTTCCATACAGCATGGGGCAAGCACTAAAATTAAAATTTCAAGTTCTCGACATTGTTTTATATCTATACTTTATTGATCTATGTTACCGGCCGACCTGCACCACTACCTTGTCTCACCGACTTTCAACACCAACAACAAACACAACAGTCATGTTGTTGCTCCCCCGTCCGCCTCAGCCCGCCTCTGCTCACCCTTTATCCCTTCTGGAAGCCAAGCAATCCAATTTTTCTTATTACAAACTCACGATTTTGACGTCACATCATTTTACAAAAAGAAGAATCGCTGCAGGGGTCAGACACCAACTTGGATCGACCCCAAACTTCACCAACAGCTCGAGATGGGTCACCAGAAGGAGGTGGGGCTTTGAAATGTGAGTAAAAGCCATCTGGAAGCCGAGCAATCCCATTTTCCTTATCAAAAACTCACAATTTTGATTTCACATCATTTTACAAACAGGAGAATTACTGCAGGGGTGGTTTGACACCATCTTAGATTGACCCCAAACTTCACCAACAGCTTGTGATGGGTCAACAGAACCGGATGGAGCTTTTAAACGTAGGCAAAAGCATTTTGGAATCCGAGGAATCCCATTTTCTTTTCTCAAACTCATGATTTTGACAATTTTGACTCCTTCAATTAAATAGCTGCACGGCATGTCAAATTTAGAGCACCAACCCACCAGTTGAGAGCAAGATACTAGCAAAACTCAGGTGTGTAGATTGATTGTTATGTGTTGTAATTATTTCCAATCGTCATGCATCACTAATAATATTATTTTGATTGATTAAATAGCTGATCTGCCTCAAGATACATCAGTTGTAGAGCCCCAATCTTACTGTTTATGTTGATGACTTTGTCTGTCCTTGAGTTGGAAGTGATGTGAAAGGGATTGATTTCTTGTGGGAGTCGGTGGTGTGAAGGGAGGCAGTGTATGTGTACTGTTTGCCTTGCTTAATTGTTTGATTTCATGTGTCTTACAATGATCGATCCAGCTACTAGTTGGTTTGAAATTGTTAAGTTGCCAGTAGTCAAGCAACCAACCGCGTCTACCGCTACGGACATTTAGGACTACAAGGGCCCAATGACACATGACAACGGCGTTCACTTTGACAAATCATCAGCCATGATATCGAAGTTGGTATAAATACTCTACCTGGTTTTGCAGATATCCACGTTGTAGAAACATAATCTACGACAATGATAGTGAATTCAAGCTTCATTTCCAGTCCTTATGCGACTCATTTGGACTCAAGTGTAAGCTGACCAGTGTTAAGAATCCTCAAGCGAACACAATATTGGAGCGCATACATCAAACTTTGGCTAATATGATGCGCACTGCTGAACTAGACATGGCCGACACAGCAGATCCCAGTGACATTGCGGACTTCCTAAATGACGCCGCATGGGCCGTTCGCTCTACCTACCATACTGTACTTAAAGCCTCTCCAGGCGCAGCAATTTTTGGACGGGACATGTTGTTCGATGTACCTTTCCTCGCTGACTGGAATAAAGTTGGAGACTACAGGCAGCGCCAGACAGATCGTAACACAGCACGAGAAAACAAACACCGTGTTGAGTGGGATTATGCAGTTGGCGACAAAGTATTGTTACGGAAAGATGGTATCCTCTACAAATCAGAGACACTGTATGAAAAAGACCTTTGGAATGGAACAATCAGGATTCAGTGTGGAACTAAATCGGAGAGACTCAACATCAGGCGGGTTACACCTTTTTTGAGGAAACATGAATATTTCTAAACAAAAAAAACAATATAATTCATAAACATACTGTATTTCTACATCAGTCTCCTCTCTCTACAACTCTTACGCCTGTACTTATTTTTTGTGATGGATTCCACACGTATCATGCACTTAGTGTTCGCACATTTTTCCCAATCTATTTGGTTTTAGTTTCACGGAGTGGATCCTCCAATCGTGGGGACAAGTGACATAGGCCAAGGATCTACTGTACATTTGTACACCTGTACAACTGTGTCCACACTCCTTCAAACAGAGGAAGTATTCAACGACAAATATTCCAACAGTCAGAAAGCAGAGAATATTTGGAGATAATAAGATTCATACAAAGCTCTGTACCAAGCACAGATGAATTAATCTTTCAACTCTTCAATTCAGAAGTTTAGTGATGCAACTGTTGCCAGTTCAGAATAACTGACAAACAGTTCAGAAAGTCTAATGTGATTGGATGTAACATCCAATCTCTTGTGATCCTCCTGGCATGTTTTTTTATGTACCATGCAAGTTACATGGTTGTTGGCTACAGTTCTTTCAAACAGTTTTAAAGCTTATAATTCTATGTTTACAGACGCACAAAAGCAGTTGTATTTTACATTACCTTTATCCTACATTTTCGTCCGTCTGAAGCTGCTCCCATAAACGGATTAAGACATTGTTCTAAATGGTGTATTAATTAGGCAGAATAATCAAAACTTCACCAAAAATTAAGGCTGCAGCTAGGAAAGTCATTCCATGGTAGAGGCTGTTTTTTCAGGAAGTGATTCCTCACCTATAGTCAAAGGTTGGTACATTCTTGCTTTACCCATTGAATTTTTAGCAATCTTACATTCTTACATTGCTTTTAGATCTGAACAGAAAGACCTTCACTATCTTACCAGCGCAATCAATTTACCCCCAATCATCATGGCACCTTCAAAATGGGTGGCCGAAAGACTCAAGTTTAATGATTGAGCTGATATTTTCATCCTTACGTCCTCCCTGTAACAAAGTATAAGGCTTGCAATGATGTGTTTAAGTATCTGGGTTTTGGAGTGTTTCAAGTACTAGCATAAATAGTTTCATTTAAGTTTAGTTGTTGTTCTGTTACAAGAAACAGCTTCATTATTTTTGTACAGTGATATCTTAGCCATTATTTCATTCATGCCTTCAAGATTGACTTTTTGTGTCTTAGCCATTTCACGTGTCTGTTCGACGCACTGAGATCTGAGACACCTATCACTTTCGGTCATTACACCACATGGGCTCATCTTCTCTCTTAAGTAAATTGATCTGATTCACGATCGAAACCATGCAGGACGCAATAGTCGTAGAATAATACAATTTTGATAGGTTACAAGAATTAGCCAGCCTCTATCTGTCAGGCCCTTGTTTAGTTTGGTGGTGAAGCAACTTCACAGATTGATAACACTGTGGATAGAATCCTTCTTGTCAAAGCAATTTTAGGAACGGTGTGGCAGCGAAGCAATTGGCATCTATTTTATAGTATAGATTTAAATGTCCAGCTAAGGATAGTATAGATTCAAATGTCCAGCTAAGGATTCAATCAATCAAATGAATTTGGGGGCTTTCAAGTGCCATATTTATTGTTTTTACGGAAATAAACACGCGAAAGCAACATTTCTCCCTCTAGGTCACACACTTTCACAGATAACTAAACAAAAAATCAGGTATTCATATTCCTCTATCTACCATGGAATGGGAAAGAAACTCAGTGAAATGGTGCCAAACAATCTCTCATTTGCACGTGGATCATCCTGCTGGTCATCCTTTTTTGTTTTCTTTTTCCCGCCAAAGAAAGGATCATCTGAGTCAGAATCATCGAAATCAGAATCATAGAAGCCAAACGCGTCCTCTTCTTTCTTCTGGATGGACAGTAATTCTTCTCGCACAGCCTCCAATACATCAATTCCAGTGAAATTAGCCTTACTTGGTCTGAACAGACAGTACTCCTGAATAATGGGTATATTCATGGAAGGGGGCCCTGTTTCATCAGTTGTTTGCTTTAAGCTGACTTTTTCAGTGAGGCTTTTCTCTCTACTAGCTAATTGCTCTCTGTAAAATTCAACAATTGAAGAATAAATGTCACTGACATAAATTTTACAGGATGCCAAAGGCTTGGATTTTTTAGTTGCCGATTTTAATCCTTTGTAATTCCTAGAAGAGAAAGGTGCAATACACAGCAAAGATGAGGATAGAATTTAAAATTGTTGAAGTGCACATTGCCGTGAAGAATTACTAACCAGAAATTGAACATGACTTGAAAATTGGTCAAAAACATCCAGAATAAGATAAGTACCAAAAAATGAACAAGTTGCAAACTAAATCATCCATTTACCTTGATCACCAAGCTCCAAGTCTGTTGTTCTGAGAATAAGTGTTTCCTCGAATCTTTGTGCCAAATTCAATGCATACATTCAAACAAAATAAGACATGTACATCCCCAGCCAGTTAAATTATACAAGACTTGTACTCACGTAACAGCATAGCGAGACAGCGCCAGATTTCCCGGGCGGTCAGGCAAAAGTTTTGGCTTCTCTTTGTTTGTAAAGTAGTGCTGCCTTTGTTTACTGTGAACCATGCTGATAGCCTTTGAGGGAGGGTATTTCCTTCTTTCCTCAGCCGCTGAAGTTTGTCAGTAAACAATTCAGTGAGATGTTGCATTCTAAGATTAGTCAATTGGTGAGTAGTAGAGTAAGATTCAGTACCTCTGGCGCGTTTGACGTCTTTTGGTGATAATTCAAGCTCATGACTTTCTTGTAGAATTACTTGTTTTCTCACTTTTTGGTACCTGGGATGCCAAGGAATGGATGTGTCTATTATTTTGAAATATTGAAAGAGTAAAAATTGCAGACAACAGAATAAATTACCTAACGGTGTGGACTCTAATACCAACGCCTTTCAGAAAAGAGAGTCCACTCTGTACCATGGGCAACCCCCATGCCATGGACCGGGCAGGGCGGCACCTTGATTCAATGACAGCTAGTTTATGGTAGCATTAAAAACATTTTTTAGAACTAAAAACAGGATCAAAAATAATCAAGATAAATGATTACTCACCTAAGTTCAGCATTTTAGAATCCTCTCCAATACCCTCTGATGTCTTTGCAATGAAACCTAATGCACCGACAAATGGAGCCACAAATGCCCCTGCTACACCGCTTGCTGCACCTCTAGTGAATCCAGAAACTCCTGCTGTTTTCATTCCTCTATAAGGATTGCCTATTATACCAGCAACTCCACGCACTATTGTTCTCGAAAAGTATTCTGTGCCTTGCACAACTCCATCAACTACATTTTGAGCTGGCTTACCGTCTGATTTTGCTTTGAGGTGATTTGATGTGAACTCGCTCGTTACAAATGAATCAATCGTTTCAGCCAGTCCACCAGTGAATTTTCCGCCTACACACAAATGCACATGAAGATTTCAAACACATATGAAATGACTATAGAAAAAGCAGAGAACGAGTAGAACAGAGACCTTACCCCATTCAAAGGCCCCTCCAAATACATTTGAGAAGAATGAAGCTACTCCTTGACCAACACCATCTTTACCACCAGTAGCAATCTCATTACCTTACAGATGTGCAACATCAAGAAATGATTCAGAATAATGCAGCAACACTACAAATAGAAAAGGAACTTCTTATACGTACGAGTCTTTACAAACAAGTCTGTTACACCAGTCTTGACTTGATATGCATAGAGTGAAGGATCACCAAGTAAATGCATCGAAAATACAACTTTGTAGCACTGGGAGGCAGATTAGACACAACAACTTAAAACAACATAAGATCACAACGAGACTCACTTGCTTAATAGTGCTGACCATATAAGATATTGCGAGATCCGTAGCAAGATCCAGTGCATCACAATATCGGTCTGTGTCAATTACTTCTTTGTATCTGAAGCATGGACTGACATGCGCAAAATTGCTACCAACATTGATAATCCAAGTTAAGGCACCAGCAATGAATGCTAACAGTGACAAGGACAAAGTTAGGCTCACTTAGCACAAGCGTGTCACCCAAAATACAATTACAGTGCCAGCACATAAATTACCTGAATCAGTTGACTGAGCAATTGTGTTGAGTGTTAGACTTTCATAGTTTTCGTCATCATCAGTATCATCTGGCTTTATATTCAGTTCGATTTGGAAGTAAAGTGGTGCGATGTATAGTTGCTCTATGTAGGTGAGACAAATACTCTGCTGGCCCCTTGTTATATACTGGAGTTTGTCATATGCACTACTTGTTCCAATAATCCTTTCAGAGTCTTGAAATTTTGCGACAGAATCTATCACAACCCCAGCCACACGAATAATGTAATCAACATCAACCTCTACTTTGCAAGGACAAATCATGAGGTTCAAGTTGGGAATCCATGTCATGTTTGTCTACGGGCACACACATTAGAAATCAATCATGGGCATAAATTTAAACTGTTCTTGTCAACGGAAATAATAGTAGACAGGGATAAATCAACCTTACCTGGGGGACATAACTTGCTGTTAGTTCTATACAGAAAGGAAATAAAGATTGGACATAAGCACATTCATTCACTTAAACAAAAGGGCAAGATTAAACAAACCTAGAATGGGGATGGGTTTCTCATTGTGACTTTCCCAAAAGCAATCTTTCTTTGTGATGTTTTTGTCGACAACTGTGGCCGAATCGCCATGAATAGGCTCACGACGGTCTACTCCCAGTGGAAGTGGTTGAATGATTATAGGGTACCTTGCAGTGGGTAGCATAGCGTCTACTTGAAAATGTCGCACTCTAACTGTTGCCTCGATAGATTCTTTTGGCTTCTGGATTTGGACATCTCTAACAGTGACACCAAGCACTGGAGTGGAAAGAGAGAAGATATTGAGTGAATGCGCATCAATGAATCACGTCTATAATGAAAAAATTAAACTTACCTTCTCGGTTAAAGTCATCGATCACATACAAAGCAAGACCCTCAAAATTCATTTCGCTCTGTGCGTGTTTATATCCGCCTCCCTGTCTCAAGTTACCAAGTTCAACTTGTCGAGCAAGGTAGTCTGAATCACTGAATGATAAAATTTTTGTCCCACCCATAATTCTCATGTGAGCCAAGAGATTAGCAGAACCTCCTGCCTGTGAAATTCCCCGTTGTTTTGAAGTGTTGCAGGGTAAATCCTTTTGTCTCCCCGGTTTAATCATGCTGTAGCCTTTACATGTAGTGAAGTATCTATTGAATTTTGAAGTGCGCATGGATTTTTCATGCTTGGTATCAGTCTCCCGGCCATGTTTAGATCCTGAACTGACACTCACAGTTTCGCCATCTTTGATTAGGACAAGATCTTTACATTTTTCATCCATCAGTAACCCTTGCTTTAACATTGAAGTTCTGCTTTCGCTCTCTTGAACAACAACAGCCAGTAACTCTTTTTTTCCCAGCGGAGAATCCCTAATAAGAAATAAGAAAGTAAGAAATAAGACACCCTATAAATTAGCCAACAAGCTTAGAGTTGAACAGAAGTAACAGACCATGTGTAGCCACAACTGTGCATAGGAGGGAGCTCAAAAATAGCCTGAACACAAGTATAATAGAGAGGCAGTTCAGTCAGGGGTATAAATTGAAATTCAGATTGTGCATTGTCTACATGTTTACTCACAGCATCATCATCGTCTTGAACAAACTGGATATAATGAGATGAAGTACGGTTTTCAATCCGATATGGAGGAAGCGAAGAATGAGCTATTCCCATTAGAATTGATCCGTTCACAGAACTGTGAACTTTTACTTCAACGATTCCACACATTGTGTCCAAGCCGTCATGCTCGCCGTAGTAAAACTGATCCATTCTATCTGTCGGAACAATATGCCACTTGGCTGGTCGTTGTAGACCGTGTGATCTTGATGCATTAACACGAAATGCAACCCATCGACGAGAACTGTCAATGCCCTCAAAAGAGACATCATGAAAGGTATAAACAATAGTAGATTCACCAGGTTGTAAGAGCAACTGCTCACTTTTGTCGAATTGAGTTGGATTGTCTCGAAGCTGTTGTGCCTTTCTGATCACATCTTGTTGGCCACCACTCAAAGGAATCATCGTTATAGAAATGTGCAGCATATTTTTAACGATGTAACGAGGACTAAGGGTAACGAGGCTGCTTCTGTGGTACGCCCCTGCCAAGGAATCAATACTGACGTTCAGGATAATGTTCTTGCAAATTAGCTCTCCTGTTGTGCCAGCTGCATCCAACTTTTGTCATTGCGCTCTCGTGAGGTTTTATGTGATGGACCAGTCATGCAACAGTTCTAAAAGTGATAATCTTACCTCAATTTCTTGGCTCCATCCTACATGATTTTTCATTAAAAGCTTCTTCAAAACGAGTTTGCCATTAGTAGCTTCATCCCACCAGCAACTTGCCACACTCAATTGAGGACTTTCAAGTGGGATTGCAGCTATTTCTCGAGACACTTTTTTGTACGCTGCATTAGAGGCGATTGACTTAGATCCATGAATCATAATGGGATAACCACCAACACCACCATCATAATAGGTTTTGCTTTGCCCGGCAATTTTGTACTCCATCTTCATTCCAGTTATGTTAATGATCCAAAAGGGGGAATAAATTGAACATGACGGCATTTTGATGTTTCGGTCAACTGAGACTTCAACAAGAGCATCAACGTCATCTCCCAAATCCATTATAACCTTTGGCAATGAAAGAGCTCCTTTCTTTTGGTTGCTACCTGTTCTTAACATGTGAATACCAAGCGAGACAGGATTTGTCCACATAAAATTTGCACTGTCTGTAGAATCAAATGAGACAGTTTGGGAGACCTGCATAAAAATTGGTTGCCTCAGACTTATTCCACTGAGGCGTATCATCTGGCAACTTTCTACAGTGCCTGTGTACAGGAAATCATCATTCTCTTTTCCCGGGGAATGATGAAATTGATTATATTCTGTCTTCAATTGACTTGAGGGGGTCATGGCCGAGTTATCATCATCATCACTAGAATCGTCTTCATCATAACGTGCATATAAGAGTGCATTTTGCCACAAGTCATCGTCATCTTCTTCTTCTCCCAATTGCCAAAGACGAATCGAAATGTTGTATGGTAGCGAATTTTGAAGAGTGAAAAAAGGGACAACATTAATCATACAATCCCTAGTAAAGTAGTTCAAGGCAATAAAATAATTATGGTGTATGGTAAGTAAGCATAAGCTATTCGTAATCTGATCCAGCAACAAAAGAGAAAGGATAGGACATACCATGCAGTTGCTTGGGAAGTCTGCAACTGTTTGCCATTCACTGGTTCTCTTTGTATACGAAGGCGCTCTCTCTGGTGTTGGGTCACCAAAATACAACCAAAAAGTGAATCTCGTGATAAGTTGAAGTAGGGATAGGGTAAAAATAAAAAAGTACAAGAAGAAGCAGTTCCAATACTGACCTTCACAACTATACCACTCATGGCATGACACCTAATTACCTCTGATATGTTCATTGGGTTAAACAGAAAGCTTTTGGTTATTAGGACTGGGTGCCTCCAACCAGATTGATTGAGATCTTGAATAAGAAGAGCATGATGATGTGTCGAATCCAGGACGCCCAAATGAATTGGCACCACTGTATTTTCTGCAACCCCCATCAGTTCAAAAACAATAGGGGCCCCTTCAACCAGGGCTTTCAATGCTGCTGAGAGATGCTTCATCTTTGACAGGTCAACTTTTGATTTATTGCCTCGAGAACGACCAAATGACTTTGGTAGTTGGACAATCCTGATGTTCACTGGGTGCTCGCTTTTAATGGCAACAGCAGTTCGGATTACCAATGAAAGTGAAGTCAGAGAGCCCTTCCGAGGAACAATGGTGAGGTTGGGTAAGAATCCTGAAGCATTGCGAACTTTACGTCGTCTTCTTTTGCTATTCTTTGGGAGCTTTAAAGCCAGCATGCATGGTTCGTATGGAGATATTGAAACATTGTCAGCCTTCCTGTAACCTGAGATTGATAACGAGATGCTTGCCTTTAATTCCTGGCGACCTGAGGGCAAATCAGTAGCTTCTAACACAACACTTCCAGATCTTCCGTCTTCTATAGACTTGGATGTATCATCTTCTGCCTCAAAGTCATCAAGACTTGTTATATGCCACTGATTTGAATGCGAAGATATTTTCAGTCTCCTGCCACAGTTGTTTTTAATATGTAGGTCTTTGCAGCTTCAAAAATGAGTATAACATGTGAGCATTGTAAGAGCAATGGGTAAGAATGAAGCAAGAACAACTAAAGAGAGGTTGCCGTACCCAGAGAAGTAGCACCTTGCTAAAACCTTCGTCAGTGCTCGTTCCATATTGGGAAATGGTATCAATCCGTTTTCATCGGTTCCTGCAAGATCGACTGTAGCCGCTACCACCTGATCTTTGGTCTCTTGTGGTAATCCACCTGTTTCATCCCTCCAGTAAAAATCTGATGCCAGTTTCAGAACTCCTGTAGCATCATGTGGACTTAAAGCATCTGATTCAGCGGTTGCAAAGTCATCCCAAATACAACGAACAAGCTCCACATCCCTTTCTACAATTAATTTCCTATAAATCTTTGGATCAGATCCGGCTATTACTTTGTTCAATATCGTTGCCGCTTGGACACCAGATGGAGATAGATCAATATTCATTGAACGTGGACAGGTTAATTGAATTGATAGCGAAGTCCCTAAAAAACAAAATGATGTTATATATTCTTGTTCTGGATTCAATGTAGCCACACAAGCAAAAAATCTTACTATCAATTCCAGTCTCCTTATCGTCCTCACTTTGTTTCAAATACACTTGATAAGTTGCATATCCAAAACAAGGGTAAGGTTCAACCAATGATTCCATGTAATTGTGTCTTGTATTTAGGTGCATTACTTTGAACATGCTTTGAAAGCTAAGTTTGTTGCTTCTTGTGCTTTCCTCTGCAACGGGTACAAAACTCCCACTTTGTAATAAGAGGCTCGATGCACTTGTTTTAACTTCGTTTAGGTTGATGACAATTAAAGGTTTCGTGAAGGTGTGTGAACTACAAACCAAAAGTTGTTTATGGAGTAAGACGTAAGAAATCTGGGGAACAAAAACAGTATTGCAAAGGGAAACAAATGCTTACCTTCCAAATGCCAATGATACATTATCTATTGTTGCGTGAACTGATAGCTGATAATTTACATCATATTGATCCCCCTGATCAAGGTTTTCTGTACCAACATCAGAAGAAATAGTCTCTAGGATTCGATCAACAACATTGGTGGTGTCCACTGTAGTACTTGATTCAATGACCCAACTGCTGACTGAGATGCCACTTTTGTCATTGAATTCACTTTGTAATTGCGGTTGCACCAAGGATCTCCAACAAAACTTAGCAAATTCATAGTTACACAATGCTCGTACCAACTTCCGTTGAACCATTTCAATATCCTGCCCGTTCAAGCTATCTTTTGTACATCCAGTCTCCCGCTCATAAATTGTCCAAAACAATTCAATCCTCTCCATCCGACCACAGATTTGGAGCTGGAAATGGGAGCATTTCTTCCCCTGTTCCTACAATACGATGGATTTCGTGCCATGATGCATACTCCTGTAGATCTTTGTAGTGAACCATCTTTCGCAAATTATGAGTCGAAAGAAAGTAATCTGTCTCGTTGAATGATCTGCCAACGTACTTCAAATCATCATGTGCCATCATAGGAGTGAGATTGACATCGTCTATGGAGTTTGCAACACGAAACAAGAAGCCATCAAACTCCTGATACGATACATCATTTGTTAAAGCTGGATCAAGTATAGAAAGAAAGTAGAGTTTTTGTGTCTTCAGCTCAAGTTCGGTGAGACGCTCTGAGGGATTAAGAACATCGTCTGAAGTGGTTGATGTTTCAAACATACGACGTATTACCTCGCCCAGTTCTTTATGTTGCAGTGTTCCTGACCCATCCTCATCAACTGACTCAAAAATTTCTTTTAATGCCTTCCTTTTCTTTTGGAGAATCGTGATTTGCTGCTCCAGCTCCTTCTCCCGCTCTATCTTTATCCGCTTTTCTTCTTCAATGCTATCTACTGCCAACCATTCCAGGAACGGATTGAGGGACTGAACCACTTCCATCAGTGCACATATAGTCGAAGGACTTGCATTCAAACTGAAACTATCAACACCACACTCAAAATCAACATTGAGTGTCTTGGTAATCCTCTTCTTCTTTATGTCTTGCTCCTTGGTCGATGCAAGAATTCTACTGCCCTCTATCAATATGATTGGCTTCAATGGCATCAAGACCCAATGTGTTTCATTGTCAATTTGTTGATGCTGACCGGCAGATAGTTCAAATGGTTCTGATGATACAACAAGATTGGCGAGTGGAGAATCCATGTTCAATTTAAGAGTAATCTCAGATATATTGAAGTCCAATATTCCACGACGCAACTTCATCCGGTCGATAAGAAAAATGAGTGAACAACACTCAACATTAACTTCTGCTGTAATATTTGGCATTGCAAAATAAGAAGTGTCCTCTTCTTCCAGTGCAAGGTGTGAGCCATTCTCTGTTGCCGTGTTTACATTGTTTGTTCCTGGTGGATTTGCATCTTCTGGTGGTGTTTGCATAGGAAAATCAGACACCAAAATCAATGTCTCGATGACTGACAATAAGGGCAGAGGATTGATAACAACTGACATATTAGATGTTCCCAGAGACAAGTGATAATGCAAATTCATTTGCTTAGTTGGCTCCAATGAAATGTTGAGTTCAATTGACAGTGCCTTATTTGTCTGGTTCATTCGTTGATGCTATTTAGTGTTCATATAAAAAAGTCAGGGTTCCGGCCTCGGACATTTGGCATTGAAATAAATCATGGCTCACCTTATACACAATCCCAATTGGAGACTTGTCCAACATGACAGGGAGATCTGGGTCTGACAGATACACATCCCATTCAATTTCCCTCGCATGGAGTGCTAGATTCAACCAGGAACGAGTAGCCTCTGCGGATACTCTTTTTCGAGCAAATATTAAGCTATTCAAGTCCACAGAAAAAGTAACATCACGAGAATGAATAGATGATGGGATGGGTCGTACAGTTGATTCTTTCATTTCGACATCACCAGGGAAGTCAGTGTGGAAAATGCCGCAGTTGAAATCAACTGGCAGTGCAGGAGCTAGGAAGGAAAACTTTTCACGATGAAGTGCAACCAAGGCTCTTAAAGCGCAGTGATGTTTTCTTTGAAATGAGTACATTGGTTCGTCGAAAGGCACATGGCTGATATCATTATTCTTGACGATTGTTGATCTGCTGTTGTCCAAAAAGAATGCAAATTCATCATGTGTCTTGCTTTTGGGGATCTTCCATTGATTTTCCATTGCAATGCATCTCAGAGAAATTATTTCATAATGTGACATGCGTTTTTCTAACTCTTTCAAAGTTGCTGCTAGGGCTTGCCCTTTCTTGGAATCCTCAGGCTTCTTACCCCTCAGTTGTGCATACCCCTTACAATAGGCTTGCTTCTCGTCCGCATCAGTCTTCAGTGTCCTTTGAAAGTTAGCAATCATCCACTTAATCCATTCATTTATGGGTGAATTGCCATCCGTCCAATCATCAATGTGTAAGAATGCAGTGTGAACATGGCTTGGTGACAATGAAACCGCCATTTCAGATGAAGAAAGTGTAACACCAATCAACCGAGTGTCCCAATAGTGATCGTAACTCATGGCCCAAATAAAGATGGGTATAATTCCAGTCCATTCAGTTACAAGATCAAAAGGATGTGAAATTGTATGCCACTCGTAATGCAAATGATCATTGACTGTGTCTGACCCAGCTGCGCTCTCTACCTCAGCCTCTGGCTCCCCCTTAATTAACGAAGCTGGATGGCCCACTTTCAAGCTTGCTCCTACAAAGCACAACACTCCAACGCATGATGCATCGGGACTGAAATGAAGCGACAGGAGATCAGCCCTCCAAATTGATATCGAGCGTTTGGCTTGTGAAAGAGTCGCGAATTCATAGTTGGAACGGCGTGGACCATACTTTTTCAGAGTTTGTTTCACGCATTCAGAACCTGCACCCGAGATAATGATTGCTGCATCAAATACTTGCAAACTAAATGATTGAAGTATAGCAAGAGTAACTCTGTTAAGGACTGCATTGTACTTTTCATCGTATGTAGAGTTTGATTTGTCTTGGGAATCTGAGCCACCAGTGGAATTAAGTTTTGTGGTGACGTGATCAATCCATCTTTCAATGTAATAAGTCATATTATCCGCATCTTGCATTTCAAAATTTGTCACCCTGCAAAAAAGATGTGCGTATGAGAGTGATCTAAATGACTTGTTCAATAAAACACAAAGCCCCCATACTACTTACCAAGCCAGCATGGATTCTTGCTCGAAGGTGGGCAGATGAGATGTATCAAATCTTTGCAGAGCAGAAGGGAGGTTGCTAGTACAAAAATCTGGCGGTGTGGGGGCGAGATATGCCTTTTCCACCCTGATATCCAAACCATGTAGTTTGATTTTAATATATGGCTTTGTGATAAAATTATAAATCCAGTGTACCTTCCTACCTCCCACATTGTGCTTGTGCCCCAAAATATTTTCCAATTGGATATTGCCATCATAAGAAGGAGTGTCGGCATTATAAAATGCAGCTATCGAACTAACACGTAACTTGAGTGAAAAGAACTTTACAGTCACTTTGCTCTCGGGGTAGCCTTCCAGTTTTTTGACGTGAGCTGATGGGAACACGAATAGAATTATGGCCCGGATGATCCTTGATTCTGAACTCAGCAGCTCGATGTCAGTTAGTTTGAGTGTCAAATTAATGAGCCTCAATTTAATCTCGCCAAACTGCAAACCGTAGCGCTTACGAAGGGGTGATCTGCAATTGAATTGACAGTTGACAGCAGAGATTGTAAGGAAAAAAGTTCACAGCAAATGCTGAGCAAGTTCAATCAATTAATTCACTCGCCTCAACAAAGCACTGAGAGCCGGGTTCAAGCCCAAATTAACGGTGAGGGCTATCAACATAACGATCAAGACATATTGCAATATTGGATTATCTTTGATTAACCCCGCAACATGGGAGCTGGTGCGGTCAAGATCGGTCATCAGATCGCCATCAGCGGACGCCATGGTCGTGCGATTACAAGACAGAGTTAGCTAAAGTAATGCGAGTTGAAAACTTGGCGTTGATGAGCGCAGCAGCAGGGTCCGGGCGTGAACTTAAAAAAACGGACGAACGGAGGAAGTGATCAGAAAATGTGCGAATTTTTTGTATGTGTATCGCTTGTACCACATTGGAGTTTCGGACAATTTTTCGCCGAATATCCGAAAGTTTCGTGATAATTGTCCGAAACGACACGAAGTGTCAACAAGTGTCAACAAATGTCAACAAGTGTCAGATGTGACACGTTGACACTTGTTGACACTTGTTGACATGTCAACAAGTGTCAACAAGTGTCAACGTGACTCATAAGTGTCAGAACGACACATCGGCGCTGCACAACACAAAAGAGGCCACTCTCACAGACTCTCCAGCACCAAACAAACGAATCGGCAGCACCATGAACAAGGAAGCCGCCAGCCGCCACCGCCGCCCCGATGCTGCTGTGGCGCTTCAGTATGCATCCCTCCTGCTAAAGGTCCTGATGCATTTATTGCAGCAGCTTTTTATTGCTTTAAAAATTGTAACTAATTGCTGCTCGTTGTTGCCATCGTCAAATGTTGGCTGCGGCGATTGTTACATTTTTCATTTTGATGCTGCTGAAAACTCCGCATCCCACGCAAATGCAATCGCCAGAGTAGCTATTGTTATTGATCTTGCGATTGCGGCGTTTGCAGCGCTTCAGCGGCTGGGCAGCCGTTTGTTGGTACGGGGGATCGAGCTGATTCGGATGAGGCTGCCAAATGCACCTGACCGCATGAATAAGGGTACGGCGGCGCCGCAATCGTCGCTCATTATGAACAATTTACAATTTACTCAGTAGTAAATTAAACACTTTAGATTTTTGATTATTCGTGTCTATTTAAATAATAATTTGCAAACAACTATTATGGAAATCTAAATCAATTTAATTGCAATTCAATTTTTTTGACAAACAAAAAGAGCTCCACACTGCTAATGACCGCGAAAATCGCTTTCGCTCTCGTCCCGTCCCTCTTGAGTCTCTATTGACTCTTGAGAGAAGTGAATCATTGATGAGCCTCATCTCCATTTCATTCTCTCGAAACGAGTGGGGGGTAAAATGGCAAGTGCGAGGCGTGGTCATGGTAGAACAAACTGCCATGATAAATTAGGATGAGGTTCCTATTGCTGTCCTTCGTCCATCACACTGACTGCAATAGGCGTCGACATCGCTTCATCCCTTGACTGACTGCAATGGATAAAGAGATGGCGATGAGATTATATTTATTTCAATTAATTGAATTGAAATCGTTCACAAACTTACACAACTTGAGTCATTTTTCATTATTATGGGTCTCACGGGAGTGGAAAAATTCTCTTTTTTTGAAAAAATATTCATTGCATTTTTTTTTGCTCGCGCCCATTTTCCATTCTTGCATGATTGGCCGCTCTCTCCCCTCATCTCCTCCATAATTCAGCGTACGGTGCGTTCAATCAATCGAACAATGATCCCCCCCTCTTCTGCAACTCTATTCCTTGTCCCATTGCCGCTAACCCCTCAATATTTATCCATTTTGCACGTCTCTATTTGTTCTTTCAGTGATTGAATTTACCGTCGATTTATTCCCGTCTAACCTCCCTCGCCCCGTCGTGCTCGATGATGTCAACTCGCTCGGCTACCCGTGGCAGTAAAGCCGCACAGCAACCCCCCGTTCCCGAGGACTCTCCGGCACACTCTCCTTCATCGAATGGCCCCGATAGCAGCCGTGCGGAGGTGGAAGATCAGCCTCCGAAAAAAATCTCTCGATCGGATGACAGTTCTTTTGGTGGTGTCGATGGTGGCCATGATCCCGAAGTCTCTTCTTCCGGTGGATCTCCTTCCGATGGTTCTCCTTCCGACGAGGACGATGCTTCACGCAAAGCTCCTCCCAAGGCCGTGGCTAAGACCCGTGGCCGTCCCAAGGGTTCCAAGAATTCATCTGCCCGTTCTCGTTCTCTCAGCTACGGACGAAAGGGGGGAAAAGGCAAGTTTTCATTCGAGAACATGCCCGAACCGTACAACCCTTCTATTCTCCCAGGTGATGCTCTTGCTCCTCCTGCTGAAGATTTCATGGTGGAGCTCGACCTAGCTTTGTACCAGGGGAATTTCAAGAAGGGATGTGCCTCGGTGATTCAAATGCATTCGTCTGCTACAGACTATTGCATTGATTCGTACGAGAAGTACCTCGAAGTCAAAGAGGATCTGGATGCTGCACAGGCTGCTATTTCAGAGCGTGATGAATTCATTCGTCAAGCTTCCATGAAGTATCAGACTATGAAGAGTGATATGCAACAAATGCAGTTCGAGAAGAAGACTTTGGAGCTTGAAAACAAGGGTCTCAAAGATAGCAAGAGGCAGCAGCAGGTGATCTTTGACTTGCAGAAGAAGGCAACTACAAGGTTGGAGAAGGAACTCAAGATTGCCCAATCGAAAGTGGCTGATGAAGACGAGGTCATCAAGCATCAACGAAAGAAGGAAATCGACGTAGAGGCCAAGTTTCAGATGAAACGCAATGATCAGCGTCTCAAGCAGATGGAGAAGGAGAAGGAGAAACAGAACAAGACGGCAAGGTTGGAGCAAATGCGCAGCAACAGCAGTGCATTTGGAAGGAACGGCCAATGGGGAATTTTGGTGAGTCGGCATTTATTTAATATTCTTTCT
Source organism: Cyclotella baltica (assembly GCA_036939635.1). Classification (NCBI taxonomy): domain Eukaryota; phylum Bacillariophyta; class Thalassiosirophyceae; order Thalassiosirales; family Thalassiosiraceae; genus Cyclotella; species Cyclotella baltica. The sequence goes on along the minus strand of JALLAY010000461.1, from coordinate 1,842 downwards.
TTATTTTATCATGCTCACATTTTACCTCTAATGTTGCAGATGGAGGATGGGCATGGGCAACGTGGAATGGGGCATCATGGGATGGAGGAGCAGCAGACTGGTCCTGTGTACGACAGAAGCAATTTTGCTGCTGCTGCTCGTTACCAAGGCTCGAGTCAGCAGAGCCGTCCCTTTACAATGAGGGACGATGGCAATGACACGCCTACGTCATTTGCCACGTACCAGCAGCGTCGATCACGGCGTGAAGAGTACCACGACCTCTCCAACTTTCGTGTGGATGACGAAGGCTACAACGGATATGAGGAAAGCTCTCCATCTCATGATGAGCGTTAGATACTGTTTTAGTATTGGATATCTTGACAGCTTTCAGTTTTAGCGGCGGATATTAGTTCATTTGTTTATGTGTTCAATTGATAGTAATTGCTTGACAATGAAATCATAAAAGTATTAGAACGTTACAGTTAGTTCTATAACATTATTACTTGAGTCTTAATTAACCTGTCGAATTAATCCACGGTAACAATGACGGTAACACCCCTTGACTTCGCAATGTGTAATCTTACTTAAAATTTCACATGCTTTATTTGCACTGGCATCCACGCCGTATTTTTTTCTGGTCTCAGCCAAATCACAAGTCCTCAGTTTTTTTACCAGCATTGCCCAAACTAACTCAATTGGGTTCCACTCTGGTGATCTGGCAGGCAAAAAAATGACAAAAACACGGTGCTCCTCCCATAACCACTCCTCCAAAACTGAATTCTCCCTTCCAGCGTGATACGCTGCATTATCTATAACAAGAAAATCCCATGGTCTCAAATATCCACAGGCTAAAGCTCCCTCAATATCCAATGCAAACTCCTCTGCATTGTTGTTGCCCTTGTGGATACGGTAAAGCACAGGAGGCTTGGTGCGGTTGAATGTACAAAATCCGGTGATGGCATGTGTATTCCTGAAATCAGGATCGGGAACCATCATTGGTGTTTCCTTTGTAATTGGATCCTTCCGCACCAAGCGATTAAACAACTCTTGACCCTTCAATAACTTCTCGTCCGCAAACACCAACCTCTCCGGATCAATTGACATGATCACATCAATATACTCATAAGCTTTGAGTACATTGTCAGGCCTAAATTTGTCATAGGGCACTTGATTCGGCTTGACAAACCCAGCACGATTTTCAAACCCACCGAGCAGAAATCTACTAATTGAGGCTCTGCTAGCGCGTGTCCCGGTGTAGTAACAGAGCCAATCCTGATAGCTCTGTAGGGTTCGATACGGTTGGTCTTTATACAAGTTGTAAATGACGAACCGGTCAATATTATCAAATGACTTTGACCCGACCCCCCGCGTACCACACTCGTCGCGATACTGCTGCTGCAATGACTTCACTTCCTTCTGCGACAATACCTTCCCATGTGTATCAAGCTCGCCTATAATCCTGTTTACAAACTTGTTTGAAACGGCGCATTGTTCGGCAATACGAGATACAACAACTCTATCGCCAGTAGCTGCCGCTTCTGTCTTAGCAATATGAATCGCATCTGCGACACGAAGCTTTGTAAGGATGTCGTACGCTCTGCCACGGATGTAGCTACCTCCATGTTGATTGGTCGAGACGTTACAAGCAGTCGATGGCAATTCGTCGTCGAATAAATCCGACATGCCTTGATCGAGACGCAGTCAACGCAATCTAGCGGGTTGAGACACAGGAACTACGCATACCAGGCGATAGAATAGAAGCAATAGATGATGTTTGATGCTTCAGTAGACCAATTCGAAGCACTACGGCGGCTACAACGGCGGCACCAATGACACAAGTGAAATCTCAAGACGAAATGGAAT
>JALLAY010000460.1:0-15403 GCA_036939635.1 Cyclotella baltica | reverse complement strand
TTAGGACAAATGTAGGTTTGATATTTTAGTGTCCTTCACTTTTCACTGTCTTCTGACAAAAAGGAGAAAAGGTCCATAGTACTTTTTGACTCATTCTTTGGACAGGGCCACATCAATGTCTTCAGGGACTGCCTGCACCTGAATTATATAGAAATCAAATTACAATCAAGAGATACGAGAGAATTAACTACACAGAGACACTTCCTCATTGCTATTCATCAACACTTAGTATCCATTAAAACATCAGTTATCCTAGATAATTGAATAAGTGAAAATAGCCAAGTGATACAATTTTCGTGAATTCAATGCACAAAGATTGCATTACTTCTCTTGAAATTGCCTTTATACCATTTTTTGAAACAGATAACCAATAAGTAACCGAATTTAATTCTAGTAACATGGCTTGTCACACTATCTCATTGCATAGAAAAGGCCAAGTTTATGCGATAGGACGACTGAGTGCGATGACATCCGACGAGCAAATCTGGAAAGCTCATCGGGACACGAGCATTTTGTCTGCGCATAAATTACAGATTGTATGTACTTTAGACGGCGTTGCTTATTTCTAATTGCTAACCTTTTTGACAAATGTGATTCTAAGCCCATGTAATCACTTGCATCTATGAGATTGGAAAGATCTTGACTGATGCTTTGAACAAGCCGGATCGTCTTGGCCCGCAGCTTTTTGAATGCTTGAATTTCTTCTTGAGTGTAGCGCAACATTCGAATCTCTTGGTCTTCAATGGCGTACACTTTAACTGCTGCAGGTATTGAAAAGCGAACTTTTTTGTCATTGCTAAATGACTGTGTCTCCATGATGATTGGTGATGTGTTTGATTGTTATTTGTGGTACAATATGATGTATCTCTGCTTTATGAAAGCTGACTTTGAGTTGTGGGCCATAGCAATGGTTGAGAGTGTGATCAACTTATCTCCCTCAAAAGTAGCCGGGTTGCTTTTGTAAGATGCTCCGGCAAACATGTGTGACATCTTCGTGGCTTAATTGTTCCTCACGGAAACGTGTAACAGAGTTAAACGAGTGGATCACATTCTTCTTTTGACAGACTACATATGGGGGCTTGGTCTTGATCCGGTCTTGGCTGTGATCGCCTCGGACATTGTTTTGGTCTTGGCGGGCGCCATGGATACGTTTACTGTGATAGATAGACCAACTAACATCCCAACATCCAACTTCTTCCCCTTTTGTGACTTGGACAAAAGAAGTTTGTTATCGCCAAATGCTCCAAACAAATGTTAAGCTCAAACAAATGCTCAAAAGACTGAACTAAGATGGATGTGACAACATACAATCCATTCATTACAAGTACTACCATTGCTTGGGTTAGAATTTTCTATTTCTGTGATGATGACTTATCTGTAGAACTGCACTGTGACTGCGAGTCACTATGCTGGACTTTTGAAGGAACTAAATTTAATTCAAGTGACAATTCATCAAACAAACGGTTTACATAGAACTTCCCAACTTCATGCGATCGAACCACCGAATTCCGTGACTTCCTACGAGCAAACCTTGAAAGCTCATCGGGACAGGAACAAGTCACCTGTTTCTCAATTACAGACTGTATAAACTGCTGACGGTGCTGCTCACTCTCCATTTCTAATCGTTTTGATAAATGTAATTCGAGGCCCATGTAATCACTTGCATCGGTGATATTGGCAATGTCCATACTGATGTTTTGGACGCGATGTATTGCTTGGGCACGTTGATATTTGAAGGCTTCTATGTCTTGGCGGGTATACCAATGCTGATGTGTTTGTTTGTCATCTGCGTGAATTATAGTTGTAGCAGTTCTTGAAAAGCGTACCGTCTTGTCCGTGGCTGAGGTGCCGCTGCTAAACGATTGTGTTTCCATTGTGTTTATGTGTTTGGCCATCTGTGATTCGATTAGATTTCTGTGTGCTTGTTTATTATGATATAATTTTGGGACATACATGTTTTGTTATTGGTCATGATCTTGCCGGGGTGCATTTCCTAAAGCAGGTAGTTCGCAGCTCACAAGGCAAATTGGGACAACAGTGCTTAAGGTCATCGTGATGCTTATTTTTGTTAGGCGTCTCAACTAGCAAGCGATTTTTGGCGGGAAACGTGTTCAACGCNGCCATCGTGAAAGCCGATTTTTACTAACAAATCCCATGGTGAATGGCGTTGAACACGTTTCCCGCCAAAAATCGCTTGCTAGTTGAGACGCCTAACAAAATAAGCATCACGATGACCTTAAAGTGAAGATAATAAATGAAAACAACTAGGTTCAAAGATGATACCCCTTGATCAAAGCGCTTTGAAGAGCTCGCTCTGTGCCTATCGGTTCGGATCAATCTTGAGTCAGATAGCGAATGACCATATAAATCAGAAGTACCGATGTGATTAATGAGAACACTCACACAGTCACACACGATAAAGATTTTCCTATACATTCTTCGAGACAGTGCTTAAGTGTTTGTGTTACGTTATGTGGGACCTAGCAAAACAAACTCTCAAAAGTTGCACAGCAGACATCTGGAAATGACATTCGAATCCATTCGACTTGACATGATTTCACCGAATTGATTAAAACGACAGTCGTCCACTGCTTTTTGACGGTTCTTGCTGGCTACACCAGCCAGGAAGGAAGTTTTGCCTTGATGAACCGGAACAGCGGGGAAATGAATGGTGAAAGCGTTTGGGACGCCACACTTCTGTCGCCACAGATCCGCACCCATGGTTAGATTTTAGAGTGAGCACAATCAAGCTAACACAACAATCTACTCGTACACGCTAGATACACACAAAACCACAACGCACCAGGGCGGACCTACCTACCCCAGAAGTAAGCCATTGTAGTAGGTAATCGTACGTAAATTCAAATTGGATCCGTGAGTTTTCCCGCCATTTCAGCCATCAACCTTCTCGCGCCACTCGCCCGCCACACAATGTTGATGTGTCGGTATTCCGTATGATCCCAAGACCCTTCATTGCTTGGTTTATATTGTCTTTGCCGCCTCAATAATTGTTTCGGCTGGCACCATACAGTTGGATTCAGTTTGTTGCTCATATCATTCTTACCTTTGGTAGCATTGTAGAACGATTGCGGTTACAACGAACATTTTAAGAACGGCGAGCATCAGGAAAATTGCAAAACCACACTTCCATCATGCCACGCTTTCAGAAGTTTGCCTCTGTTATTACGACCATTGGTGTTCTCTGTAGTTATAATTTACCATCTGTGGATGCAAAAGCAAGCTCGGCGTCATGCTTAACTTCATCTTGCTCGGGCTACGGAGCAATTCGCCCGAACGACATCAAAACTGCAGCTATTCGCAAGCCATGGTTTCTGATCCCAAGAGGGGGTTCTACACTTGCAAAGCAACTGGCTGAAACAAATACAAATGGTCTCCAAGCTAATAATACTTTAAACAGTGATGTATCATACGGTTCTATCAACAATGTAAATGATACAGAAGCAGCATCTGAGAATGAGGCGATGTCAGATTATGGACACATGTTTGTTACAAAAAGAGATGGAACGATGGAAAAGCTCGACAAAGCCAAGGTATGTCACCGTATGAAATTATAATATTTGATACGTGCACATTACATGTTAATATCCCAAATAAAAATCTTATACCGACTTGCAAATCCACTTCTCCACAAACATCAAGATACTCAAACGTCTCCAATCCCTAACACAAAATCTCTCACCATCCCTCTCCCTCTCAACCCTATCCACCTCCATCCTCCACGGCACCTATCCCAACATCACCACCCTCGAAATCGACACCCTGGCTTCCGAAACAGCCGCCTCCATGTCCACACAACACTTTGACTACGGCCGCTTAGCCGCTCGAATCTGCGCCACTTCCAATCATAAATCCACCCCCGGAACTTTCACAGAGGCAATGACCATTCTGAACGAGGGGGGAAGGGGATTTGTCGATAATCAAATTATAGATTTGGTAAATCGTCGAGGGGAGGAGATTGATGCCCAAATACGTCACGAGAGGGATTTAGAAATGACTTATTTTGGATTCAAGACATTAGAAAGGAGTTATTTGTTAAAACTCAACGAGGAACGGATTGTAGAACGTCCTCAGTATCTATGGATGCGGGTTGCACTAGGTATACACTGTTATAAACCCCAAGATGGTGATGGCACTACGAAAGAAGAAGAAGATGCCAACTTACGCGCAGCGTTCGAAACGTATGATTTAATGAGTCGGGGGTATTTTACTCATGCTAGTCCTACGTTGTTTCATGCTGGGACGACACATCCTCAGTTGAGTAGTTGTTTTTTGGTTCAGATGAGTGATGATTCGATTAGTGGGATTTATGATACGTTGAAGCGTTGTGCGGTTATTTCTAAGGTGAGTTGCTTGGAGGTGTGGTGTAGTGCAGTTAATTGTGTGCTGTGAGAATTGTATCTTTACTCTTTTTATTTTGTACCTTGACAATTATAGGCTGCAGGAGGTATAGGACTCTGCGTACACAACATCCGAGCCCGCGGAACATTCATCAAAGGCACACGCGGCGTATCCAACGGACTAGTCCCAATGCTTCGAGTCTACGACGTAACCTCCCACTACGTAGACCAAGGAGGAGGCAAACGACCCGGAGCATTTGCAATCTACATTGAACCCTGGCACGCTGACGTTTTTGACGTATTAAATCTCAAAAAGAACCACGGGAAGGAAGAACAACGTGCAAGGAATTTGTTTTACGGGTTATGGGTACCGGATTTGTTCATGAAGCGAGTGGAAGAGGATAGTGTTTGGAGTTTGATGTGTCCTCATCGGTGTCCGGGGTTGGCGGAGTGTCATGGAGAGGAGTTTGATAGGTTGTATACCAGATATGAAGCGGAAAAGAGATATACTAGACAAGTTAGGGCTCGTGAACTTTGGGCTGCTATTTTAGATGCTCAAATTGAGACTGGGTAAGTTGTGCTTCTAATTGATTGCAGATGAGTTGCAATTGGTCAGTTTTTAGTATTACTGTCACTCACTTGCTGTTTATGTATCAGAACCCCATATCTTTTGTACAAGGATTCTGCAAACAGGAAGAGTAATCAGCAAAATCTTGGTACCATTCAATGCAGTAACTTGTGTACAGAGATTATTCAATATACAAACCAAGAGGAGGTTGCGGTGTGCAATCTTGCTAGCATGTGAGTTTTTATCAATAGTATGATTTTGAGAATATTCTTATTCCTTTTGTTACTTACCTATTTCTTTACAATTTAGCTGTTTGCCTAGATTTGTTGTAAGCAATCGAGGTAGATATGGTTCTGTTGGCAATGATTCAGAAGCCTACTTTGACCATGAACAATTGCACAGAGTCACAAAGATTGTAACAAAAAATCTTGACAAAGTCATCGACGTTAACAAGTATCCAGTAGAGGGAGCGAAGAAATCAAATCGAAGTCATAGACCAATAGGAATTGGAGTTTCGGGACTTGCAGATGCATTTTTGAGGCTAGGTTTACCTTTTGGATCGAAAGAAGCAAAGTCTTTGAATGAAGCGATATTTGAAACAATATACCATGCGGCATTGGAAGCAAGTAATGAAATTGCACGTGAAAAAGGATCATACAGTAGCTTTGCAGGGAGTCCGGCGAGTAAAGGGAAACTGCAATTCAATCTATGGGGTGTGTCTGAAAATGAAACACCAAGTCACAGGTATTGCAAAGATAAAGAACAACCAGGCCATACGAGGTATGCCAAAGAGGTACAAGAGTCTGGTTACAACTGGGAGGAACTCCGTCAAAACATAATAAACGATGGACTGAGAAATTCACTGCTGGTGGCTCCAATGCCAACAGCATCAACTTCACAGATATTAGGTGTCAATGAATGCTTTGAACCCTTCGCATCCAATCTCTACGTTAGAAGAGTAAAAGCTGGTGAATTCATAATAGTCAACCCACATCTCATACAGGACTTAACGGATCTCGGATTGTGGAATCAAAACACAAGAAACCAACTGATGCGTGATGGTGGGTCTGTCGCTAAAATAGACTGTATACCAGATCGTTTGAAGAGTCTCTACAAAACTGTCTGGGAAATGAAAATGAAAGACATAATTGACATGGCAGCAGATAGAGGGAAGTTCATTGACCAAAGTCAGAGCCTTAACCTGTTCATAGCTGATCCCAATGTTGACAAGTTAACAGCCATGCATTTTTATGCTTGGAAGAAAGGTTTAAAAACAGGGATATATTATCTAAGAACAAAGCCAGCTGTGAATGCAATTCAATACACAGTCTCCAAGATGGAGAATGAAACTCTAATACCAGGAGATAATAGTCATTCAATGATTGTTGATGAGAGTGAAACATGTTTGAGCTGTTCAGCCTAATATAAATTATTTAAAAGCATAGATCTGTTGGCATGATATCCATGGTCAGTTTAAGTGTATCCATGCCAAACCATGTTCTGACCAGTAGGTTCACTGTCTCAAAACCCCAGAGACGATGAACCTCGCCTAACAATAACCTCATCATTCTAGTTCATTTGGATTATGTTATCATGATAGCCTGAATGTCATCAGCCCCCTGATGTGACCTACAGTGGTGTCATTTGAATTTAGCGGGTAAGGTTCTTTTTCAGTTTCCAAATGTTGCTGTTCGAATATCTAAAAACTGTTCTTGTGACATTGGATTGAGCCTCCATGATTAACTTTTACGTTCTCATGTGCCGACCTTCCTGCATACGGACACACCACCAAGCTTTTGAATTAATTCCAACCTGAATTCCCCATCAATTCCTCTTCTTACCATCATCTAAACCTAATCCAGCACAAAATTTACTGACAAGTGTAAATACTTTTATTGCAGTGTAACTATTTGTTTAATTAGTCATCAAACTAACTTTATGTTTCATATTTACTACATTGCAGAAACTCAGCAACAACAGTCACATCTAGCTGTATCATTTCCATAACTATTGCTCCTTTTGCATTGAAAAGGCTAGTTTTGTGTTGAAATTTAATCTTTCCAGCACAAGAAATATCTCACATATTTGATGATTTAAACACAGCAGGGATCAGCTAATGTTGCTACCACCAAATAAATTTAGGGATGTGAAGGAGGTTTTTTGGATACTCTTTGTTTGTTAGAGAGTTATAGTGGATGCTATGCTTGTCTTGTATTTTATTGTTTCTTACTTGAACAATAAATAATGATAATGAGATCAGGACAATAATCTTTTTCATAGAACTGAGCAACTTGGCTTTGATTGGCTTTATCCCTGCTCAAATGCCCAACCACAACGACCAAGCCAATCCTCTCATGACAAAAATGGAAACACCAATAGAATTGAAGAAGCCTGATCTGTTCTGTATTCGACTTTTTGGCAATAAGTGCTTGAATCAGAAAATTGCACAACGTGGAAGACACAGCAATTAACTGGGTTTAGTTATTGATGTGATTAACAGTTTTGTTTTGTGCTGTTGACTCTTCTGTCTATGCCCTGAATTTGGGTCTCACATTTCTAATAACTTCTTTTGTAATCATCAAAGGTCCAATCAGTGAGCAATGAAATGAACATTGGATGACTCGACAACACTCCCTGGTTCATTATTGTTGGGCATTGCAGAAATCAACGGTGTAGTCATTGAGGTCGAGACATCTGGGTCAGAGTTTTGTGGTCTTTTCCAATCCTACTGTATCCTACTTCTCTTAAGTTTTTATTTCATATTATTTGCAGGAGCCGTATCCTCTTGAGTAGATTCCAATGCCCGGTGAGGAACAGACAGCAATCGACCTCTGTGGGTGGCATTCGGCAGTGGGTATTAGCAGAAGATGGTGGCGGCTGCGGTGGAGGAGCATGGTGAAAGTTTATCATTTCTGACAAACACGGGGTAAATCAAGGCCGACAAGACAAGGTAAAAATTAAAATCAAGCAAAAATCTTGGCAATACTAAAGCAAGTCCCATTGTCAAAAAGCAACTGTCAAAAAAGTGGGTTTGAACTTGTACAGTACAAGATACAAGCATTGCACTTGTCATGCCAGGGGTGCTTGCTCGTTGGTTTATGTTGGCTTCTGGTCTGTGATGGTTTCAAAACTTTTCATAAAATCTGTCCCACATTAGCAGTTGAAAAATCTCGATACAAAAATCTTGTAGCGTGAGGTGGCTCTCATTCGTCGAAGTTCGGTTTTATCTCGGAATCTTTTATGGGTGATATCGCCTTTATTATCCAAAGTTCGATTTGGTTCGATTGCTAATTATTTTGACAAAACTTGACAAAACTCACAATGAGAACGACCGCCGAAGAAGCCACAGGCGGCAAACGTTACATACCTATCTGGCAAAGCAACCGCCTGTGAACATTCTCACATACCTTCAAACTAATTTAACTCGGCCGCGAGAGAGTTTAAGCTGTGGCGATAAATCAATTTCGCCAGCCATGGTAAAACTTTTCAATAGTCCCATTCTTCTTATATCTGCTATAGCTTCAGTCTCGGCGTTCCAGCCTCGATCTATTCTCAGTGGATTATTGCGTAGTTTAGAATACCGGCAGAGGGTGCCAATTGTTTCTCCTTCGGGTTATATTTTTGACGGCTCAATTCAGGGATTAACCAAGGTGAGTCACTAGTGCCGGGCCAATAAAACTAATTCATTTCATATGCATTATGGGAATCTAACCGATGATCATCCAGACAACTCCGGGCACTTCGACATCTTTAAATTTAAATGCTGAATTATCAAGAAACTCTGACGATTTTCAGCTGGAGCAAAATACATGGTTATTTCAGAATAAATATCCAATAGCTTATGAAATAGCTTCTTGTGTTACTTCCAACGATAACAATAGCAGCGGCCAAAGCAATGTTTTGCCCATACTGCTGTTAAATGGATTTGGTGTTGGATCATTTCATCAACACCGTTTAATGAAACAATTACTATTGCAACATGAATTGTCTCGCACAGAAGATGACAGTACACAATACAAAGTCTATGGAATTGATTACTTAGGTCAAGGCAAGTCATGGCCAGCCAATTGCAATGATGGAATGTCTCAAGACGAAAACAACTTAGGTTATTCAGCGGACAAGTGGATTGATCAACTGACAAACTTTATACAACAAGTTATTGTTCCATCTACTGGTCAAAAGGTTCATGTGGTAGGGAACAGCGTTGGTGGTTACTTAGGCACAATTCTTACCTACCGACATCCTGAGCTTGTGTCTACACTGACATTGCTCAATGCAACACCCGTGTGGGGACTCAATCTGCCCACGTGGGACGGGAAACTACCTGCACCACCGTTGCCAAAAATTATTGGGCGGGCACTGTTTGATACCATTCGAAACTTGGATGTGATTGATCAATATTTGGATCTAGCATATGTTTACAAGCAGGCATTTGATGGGACGTATGATGATTCATTTAATGGATCAAGTGAAAATGAGGCAAAGCCAGTCCCTCTTAAGTTAAAAATCCGTGGATGCACAGAAGGAAAGGGAGGTCACGCCGCCTTTTCAAGTATTTTATGGAGTCCACCAGCTTCTTCTACTGACAAAAATGGAAACATTATGCCATCCTCGCCTGCAGTTGGATTCTATGATGCATTGCAACAACTCCCTGTCGATGTTTTGCTTCTATTTGGTTCTAACGATGAGTGGTGTACTCCGGCAGTTGCGAAGCGTATGCATACTACATTAAACACACGGGGTTTAATTGCTATCGACGGGTATGAATATACTCCATGCCAAAGATACGTTACCATTGATAATACCGGTCATTGTCCTGGTCATGAGGCTCCTACAGCAGTGGCACGGGTACTTATTTCTTGGATAGGGGCATCGAATCGAAGTATTGTGCCTTTAGTTTCGGATGGTAAGGAGATTATAAATGAGCCATGGGGTAATGTTGTGGTGCGAGAGGTATCAATAGAAGAAAGTAATAGTTTGGGTTTGGTTGATAAGGTCGTTTCATCACTGGTTGGGTGATCTGGCTGATAATTTAAGACTTAGTCAGAAACTGTCAGAAATACTTTTAGTTGATTCTCGCATAGCCATCATATTCTTCTACTCAATCAACAGGTTCAGGTTGATATCGGGTCCCAAGTCGCAATGGTGACATTCTGTGGGTACCATAATCGTCCCATCAAGTACAACATGTGTGTTTGAGGTGTGGACTACGAACAAAATCTCCCAAGCGGATGAGAGACTATTGACGGGCGCGCCGTCCGCCTTGCTCAATCTTGGATGGGCTCCTATGGATGTTCTGATTTTGTGGGTCATCGACGATTCTCGATTACTCTCGACTTCATCTTGCAGTTCGCAGTGTTTTGACCGCCGAGCAGTATGCAGAACGACCAAAACAATCGTGCCATTGTATCTCGCCCCATCAAGTGCCCGTGAGATTTTAGCCGAGAAGCCGTGATCAAGTGTGATCAAGACAGGTCAAGATTATGTTCCATTCGGTACCGCTCGTTACTCAAAATTCCCAGAACAAGCGAATGACTGAGTGCTAATCCAACTCATACACGGGAAAAATCCAGCAAGTTAGTGACAGGATCTTCCTCTACAGTCGCTTTGTTTATCCTTTGGTCGTACCACGCACCAATCACAAGGGCAGGTTCATCTAAAAAAAGGCTTGCGGTTTAATCACAGACACGAGGCATTTTGGTCGAGCAACCATCATTGAAAAGCTCGAGTCCTCATCATCAGCCACAGGCACAGCCCATCAGTCGACCACGAGCAAACAGACGACATAAAACTGTCAGCTTCTCAACTGAAACCAACATATTTCAACACACCAATCATCCAGACTTACAATATGAATATGATGAGGGATCAATCAATTCAATACAATATGGAAGCTGAATACTCAAGGTATCATCCTGTCAAATCAAGAAAATGCTCAAAGGAAGACTCTTCGAGAAGCTCGCCATTACCTAAGAAACAAGTGTGCTTTGCTGAAACATCAGTTCTCATCGTTACAAGGCCAAAGAGCAGAGACGACCTGAAGAAAACTTGGTACACGAAGAAGGAACTAATGCAATTTAAGCACAATGCACGTACGTCCGCAAAAGAGATGATAGGGTTAGGACAGTTGGATGTAATCAAACATATGACTTATTTGGTAGCATCCCGTACTCCTCAAAACAGTACCTTGGCTCTTCAAGACCACGAAATGATCCGTGGAATTGAACATTTGTTATCACCCGAAGTGATGAAGCTGCTCGTCCTTAGAAGGAAGAAGACAATATCAAATGTACTTAAAGAGCAGAATTTGCAAAAGAGCTTAGGCCACAGTAATCCTTGGAGGCTTGCATATGTTTCTGCGGGTAATTCTGATTTTACAAAGGAGTGGCGAAGAAGAATAGCATGCTTGTAGCTACGCAGCTTTGACAACAACAATAGAGATTAGACAATTATTTGGATTACTTATAATGTAAAAGTCGTGTTAGAAGTCAATTATTCACTATGGTAATGCAGTATGGTACAGCAACAGAAGTGACTGGTTGAGCCATCATTCACACCCTCTTTCTCTCTATTGGACACATAGGACTGATTTGTTTCACTTTTAAATTAAAATATCATGGGCCCAATCGACGAGACATTATGGTGTGGTATGGTACTCAGGGGACCCCGAGCAACCCCGAGACACCCAGATAGAATGAACTGACATGAATAAACCAACAATGACAAGCGAGAGAGATCAGGGCGAATCAGCTGCCACCGCGCCAACCGAAACTCGACCTCTTCACAGCAATTGCCAGCCATCGGTCATTGTGAAGGAAAAGCGAGACTACAAAGATCTCCTCGACAGCTACATCTCATTGAAAGCAAGCTACAGCTCCGTTGTCGCGAAGCATAAATCATCGATACAAACGATTAAAAAGCTGAGGAGCGAACTACAAACGTGCAAGCGCAGACTCTCAGGTGGATTTCCCGTGTCAAAGTCGACTCGAGGGTGCGTGAAGGCAGTGGGGAAGGATAATACAGCACAAGATGGCATGCAAAGTCGCCTTCTAGAGCGCCTCGATTCTGCTGAAAAACAGTTGAAATCGCTAAGTGAAGAATACAGCAAAAGACCAAGCTCGGCCAAGGAAAACGTTGAGAGTGAAAACACAAGCCACCTCCGTCGGCAGTTAGAAGAGACGACTGCTAGATTGAATCTACTCAAGACGCAGCATGAATATGCCGAGAATAAGATTAGAAATCAAGGCGACAAGCTTGAACAAATTCTGTTGCTCCACGGTGAGTACAAGAGCAAATACACCGCGCTGAAGAGAGAGCTCAAGTTCCGTGACGAAGAAAATGACGACATGAAGGCTCTACTAAAAGAGTATGCAGAACAGAACAAATTTTCGCATGGTCAAGTTGATAAGCTTTGTGAAACGCCAGCAGAGGCCCATGAAGAAAGAGAACTTTTGCTTGAAACGATGCGTCAAAAGCAAGCTGCCTACGAGCAACTGACCACAGAACACACTCAGCTGAGGCATATACACGACAAACTCCTTTCAGATCTAAAGCCACCTGAGCAAAATATAGCAAAAGTCCGTCATTGTCACCACCATTCGTTCGCATACCCTGAGCATCGTTGCGCTGTATCTGAGACGCAAGATTTTAAGAGGCTCCAGCAACAGCTAGACGCAGCAGTAGACGAGTTGGGTAGAGCAAAGCAAATGTTGCAAGCACAAATGACAATCAATCAAACAATGGAGAAAGATATTGACGAACGGGAATCAGTTCATCGCGAAGAAATCAGGTGTTATCGACAAAAGACCAACGACCTGACACAAAAGTCAACTCAACGGCTGCAAAGAATACGTTTGCTTGAAGGGATGCTTGAAAAAAATGCAGCCAATTTACGCAGTGATCTACAACAACAAAGCATTACTGATGCCTGCCGCCTCGGCCCAGATGAAAATATAATGAAGGTTCATATAGCAAGCGGGTCATTCGAAAGCAATGAACTTTCTGACAATACATTTGTCTTGATCGATTTTAGTACATTCCAATCAATGCCGAGTCCAATTGTGAAAGGAATGAATCCAGAGTATGATTTCGAGGTCTCTTACAAGCTGAATTCCACTCATTTAACAAATGAAGCTATAGCAAGTGGGTTAAGCATTCAAATCTACACATTGGAAAATGACACACCAACCCTCCTTGCATCTGCAGCCGGCGTCATTGGAACACATGAGCTAAAAGTTTGTCGGATCGATGACGGAGCAGCAATTGGTACATTGAAAGCGACAGTCAATCTTGCTCAACCCCTTGTTCATCCAAAGCTATCAGAGCAAAGTGAAGATGAAGAATGCCAACAACTTGTATACTCTGAAGAGACGCTGTTTCGCGATGCAATCACAATAACTACCGATAGAATTACATTGAACCACAGTGGTGACCAAAATCAGACCTACTTTGTCCATGTCGAAGGCTTCTTTGGAAGTGAGATGACAGATCTACAAACTTGTGATGAGAGTGGAGATGTCGTATTTTTGCATAAATCAACGGTTCCAATTATTGCATCAGATCAATCAGAGTCGAATATTGATCAGGTGCTATCGTCAATATCAAAAGGATGTATTCGATTTGTTGCTTTCAGCAGCTGCCGCAAAGACTCGAGCAACTCAAAGTTCAAGGCACTCGGAGAGGCTTGTGTTGAGCTGGGCGAATTAGGTGAAAAGGAACAATTATCTGCGCAAATAATCTGTGACAAAGCCACTGTCATTGGATCTCTCTGTATTCGCTGTGAATCAATAAGGCCCATCGCAACTGGCATAACACATGACATGAAGACATCAATGCACTCAAGTTTTATGCTTAAAGTGGAAGAAATTTTCGTCACTCTGGTGAAAGAAGACAATGATTATGTTCCAAGCCACACTTTTCTGAACCTTATAGATGCACCAGTAGGGATAGACGACACCGCATATAAGTTGCAGAACCAAGTTGAGAGAATTTGCCCTGGTGAAAAATTGAGTGATGTGTTCGATCTTCCCTCCAATGATGAGGGATTAATAGATCAATGTACATTTCAAAGCTGCTTGGATAAAATGCGCTGTCGAGGCCCTCTTGCAGTATTACACGCGGATGAAATCATGGACCTATTTCAGTTCTTGTCAAATATGGATGGTGTGGTGGAGATCAAACTATTGGACTTTTTCGTTGCCTCAAAATCCTTGAGATATGTTGCACACTCTTTCCGGAAGCTGCAACGAATGGGATTTGTTAATGGATGTGCTGATACATTTGGTCAAGACCAACAACTTGGCGATTTTGTGACAATGGATTCCCTCTTACTATACTTTCAACATATTGTTGACGAATTAGAAGACGATTAGTGGCTTGTTGTCTTTCCGTCAACTCAGCTTGATTAATTCCAGATAAAACAACTATTACCGAGCCTTAAATCTTGTTAATGATACATACATGTCAACTATCCAACTTTTGTATCTTTCAAGTGAAAGTCAATGATTGTTCGAGAACATCCAAATAAAAACTGCATGTGCCTTGAAATGAGCTTGTGGTAATGTCAAAAGGCTCAGCATATCTAATAACCTATCCGAGCTCATATTATCAAAAGTGGGGCAACATTATGATGGGATCTTGTCAGAAGACTTGTGGATAAAAGTGGAATTTGGGATGGCTAGCATGGGTTTTTAAATGATACAATACTGCTTGCATTAACAAGCTCATAATGAACTCAATGATCTAGTCAGAGATAATGTGAAAAATGGGGCAAGACAGTGATGAAATCTTGTAAGAAAACTTGTGGATAAAATTGGAATTGAACCCCTAAGTAAATGTTAGCTTGTTGGATGATTTTTTTTACTTTTTTGTAAAAAGCAAAAGTGGATAGGCATTCCTTTGAAGTCAAGTGTAATTAAATGGTCTTCAATACAAGATTATGAATTGGTGGTTACAGGTATGAAAACTTTGTGCGCAAGACAAATGAGAACCCATGTTAGTTGGTTACGTTGTGATCTTGTCACTTGATAATTGTGGAATGCATTTCTCTCTAAATTTCTATTTGGGTCAAAAGTTGGGATATGTCCTTCATATAACAAGGTAGAATTTGAGTCAGTTTGCCCTTCGGTGAATTGATTCTGGGTCTTATCATGAAAAGGAATTAAAAATTCATTTAGTATAAAAGTCTAATATGAACAATGATAGTGTTTTGACAATGCAATTTCAATCCCCAGAAGAGGTCCAAAAACATCAGAGAACAAATAAAATCAAGCACGTCCAAAACTACCAATTGCATACAAAATAATGGTTAAAGTTGATAGGGAGGATGTGGGCGAGTTCTTCATCACTGAGAAAACAACAGGGGAGGAGTTGATTGAAATGATTACGGAAAAGACGGGCAAGACTTTTGAGGAGGGATACTTTATGGTTACCAATAGAGGAAAACCTGTTTGCCATCCAGCTCGTAACTTTGCATACC